>VDFB02252863.1:0-43727 GCA_007258455.2 Sequoia sempervirens | reverse complement strand
AAATTTAACAATTGACTTTCTTTGTGTGTGCTTCCAAAGCTTTCATTGAGTTATTTTGTCAAACAGTTATACAAACCAGTTGATTGCCTTGTCTATGCTACCAAATTTTCCATACATGTCTATAAAAAATTGGAATATACTCCTAATGTAGTAGGGGAAGGCCTGCAACACACAAATAGACTCAAGGAATCAAGTTCCAACTTAGATTCAAGTTTCCAAAACTACTTTCATCAAATCAACACCATGGCTTCCCAACTCACCAAATCAACAAAAATACCTATCTTTTAGAGAATACTATAAGAGAACCATCCCAACATCCAAATAGCATCTACGCAACATCAAAAATAGAGACCCAAGCTTACATATGAGATTCTCATGCAACAACATAGAGAAACTTCAAGTCACCCTGCTTAATAGGCTACTAGAATTAGCCCCATTTTATAAACAAAGTATCCTTTCGACTTCTTTCCACCTCAAAATCTCTTGGATAGTCTCAAATTGTGATACAAAACCACAAATTCTTAGGTCATTTCTTCCGTACAGGTCTTCTAGGGTGCTGTTCCAGCAAACCCTCCAATTTCAAACTAAAACCTAGGGTTTCTCTGTATTTACACTCTAAAAGTCACAAAACCTCAAACCAAAGTTCAAAACACCTTTTCCTAGGTCTGCACAAACTCTCCAAACCTTTCTACACTCAGTCCCTTCACAAATTCACCAATACACAACCTTTAGCCTTCATTTTCACTTAGCAAAACCTACATACCTAGCCTAGGGCATCACTATAACTTGACCTTGTGGACTCCCAGTGCCTTTTAACTTTATTAAACATGCAATATACATTTATACATGTCATCCCACTGAAGCACAAGTCTACACTGTAGGTGGGCTGACCAAAAAATCCATATTGCTCACAAAATAGGGGTATTTCTGACTTTAGCAGGCAGTCCTAAAAAAATCAAGATTTCTCCCACAAAATTGAATGTTAGAAGCTCATAATTGATGCAAATAAGAGCTACTCCAAAAAAATACATGAAATAAATAATGTTAGAGCCTTTACTGAATGTGCAGGTCCATACAACTATGATGAAATTCTGTTAACACGGGAAAAATATAGAAAACAATGAAATAAAAGAATGGAGCGTTGAATTCTTCAAAATGATTCACCAACCAATCTTCATTCCATTTCCAATGAGCCTTTGAAGGTCTTTAAAAAGCTTTTACAATGATCTTTTTTCCTTCATAGGGGGCATAAATATCTATTCAAATTCCGACCCTTCAAATTCCTATATTTTCACAATTTTGCTCTTCACAACTTTTGTTGCAATTTTGCAATTTTTCCAATATCATGTGCAACTTTTGAAAAATCAATCATAAGACATCTAAAAACATGAAATATGGTCTCCAAAGACCTTATTTGACCTGAAGAACATCAAAACACCTAAATTTCTAGACTCATCACATGAACCATCTCATTGAGCAACTTTTACATTTTGGACTCCATTGACCTCCAAATCCCTAAATACATTCAAAATGGTGTTTGTAAACCTTATTCAATGAAAATAGTGACTTCAAAATACCTATGAAACACCTACTGATCAAATGATCAACATTTAATGATTCAAGTTTTGAAAATATGGTGTTGGTGCTCCTGCACTAGAAATCCTATGTTTTATTGAAAGTAGCACTTGCCAAACACTCCAAAACTTGACAACTATTGAAAAAAGCCTACAATACCCTGCTCATGCTCAATCTAACATAAAATTATGTTTCCCAACTTAGAAACTCAATTAGTTAATTTAACAACTTAGCACTTTTTGCACAGGTAAAACTATTCGTCATGCCGAAGAAACAAAACTCTTAAAAGGAAAAAACTAACAGATGATCAGCTCCAAGCCTTGAGAGATAAAGAGTAAAAACGGATGAGGGAATATCATGAAAAGCAGAAATTGGGAACGATTGATGAAAACAATCCAGTTGTAGAGGAACCTCAACCGTCAAAAAGAGAAAATAAATTGGCAGTACAAAGGGAACGAATGCGAAAGAGTCATGCTAGGGGAGATGCAGATATTGTAGTTGGAGACACACCCTATACTACAAGTGAATACAAAGGGACACCATTAAGCACAAGAGAATATGGAGGGACACCATCTACCACAAGTGAGTATGGTTGGATACCATCCACCACATCTGAAGTTGAGAGTACATCATCACTGAGAGTTGACAAACAAGGTATGCCATCATCCCCATGTGAACCTCAAGGTATGTCTTCTATTCCACCCTCGATCAAAGGTATGCAATCTAGCCCACCTCAATTCAATATTGATGAAATTGCTAATGTTGAGATGTGTGTACCTAAGAGAACACCACCTAGAATTTCCATGTGAAAGCCAAAAAATTTTATTAATATTGATGAGGATATTTTGCACATTGGCTTTTGAAGCAATATTCCTAACACATCTAGAAGATATACCGATAAGATTTGAAAAATGTTCTTTTGAAAGGATAAATGAGACCTAAGATGTCAACTATTTGTTCAAATGATGGGTTTAAAGTATAGAAACATCATGAAGACTCTTGGGTTGAGAACATCGAATGCATCAAGTGAAAACACTATTGTGAAGAATCTAATGGATGCCTATGAAAATGGGTAAGACCTCATTAAAGGATAGTAATGTCACCCGACGTGTCATTACATCGACTTTGGTAAGCTATCAAACAAAGAGATCTCACCTCATTAAAAAGACAAGTGAACAAATGGGAATTAGTAGAAAAAATTTATCAAAATCCTTTCAAAGGCAGCAAAGAATTGAGGGCACCGATTCAAATGAATTATGGGCATTCTTGGGGAGACTGCCACACAAAGATAAAAAAGTTGTTGAAGCATTGAGAACACTAATTGAAGATTATTGGGAGAATAATACAAGGCCATCTCTAAATCAAAGGGATGTCATAAGAAGGAGAATCGGTAGTTGAAACCATAAGACACATCCAAAGCATTTTTTGGATACGACTCAAACCCAATTTTTTAATAAATTTCAAAATGATTATCCTCAAATTTGAATTTCTCAAAGATTTTTTGAAATGATTAAACCTTTTTATGTCAAGATAAATCACACACACACTACTTGTTGTTGTAAACTACATATTGAATTCTCTAACCATTATGATGTTTATCATTCTATATGTTTATATTTGCATACTAATGATGTTTTGCAGGATTGTGGCATAGAAGCCCCACCAAAATCTTCAAGAGAGTTCTTATCAAAAACTTTATGTGAAATAGAGGATGGCCAAATATTATATAGGACAACATGCTTGGATGGTTCATGCGAGCGTTGCGGTGGCTTGCAACAAATTCCAGTATGTCAACATATGGAAAGCACATATGAGGTGGGACAAAAACTAGTCCAGTTCGGGAAGTATAAAAAAGTGGCATATGCTACAAAAGATGGGTCTAAAGAAAAAAATGTGTGAGTTGGTTATTCAGAAGATTCTAGTGTATTAGTTCATGTCCATGTTTCATGAGAATCTAGTGTATGAGTATTCAAGGCATACCCATAGAGCCCAATGGATGGACACACAATTCAAGCTACGCAAGGACACCTTTCCACTTGGAAGCATAGTATCAGTGGTTGACTTTGCAGAGAACTACACTCTACAGCCACAGTGTGAGGTGCAGTCATAGTATTACAACTCCACATAGTTTTCAATATTTGTGCACATAGCATTCATTCATGCGGCTGATAGTACAAAGGACCAAAGGAAGGTATTGAGGGAGTATCACTTTTATATTAGTGATGATCACATGAATTCTCTAGAGTTCATGCAAGGTTGCTTCCAGATGTTCTACATTCATTTGGCTCAGAGGGGCATATCATATGGTCGGCATATAATATGGTCAGATAACTGTGCAGCACAGTTCAAGAACGCTCGCATGTTCTACTGGTTGTGCAGGATGCATCTCACTACACGTGTTCAACATATTTGGAAATTTTTTGAGGCCGGACATGGAAAGGGGGAGCATGACGATGCAGGAGCATGTGTGAAAAAGCATTAGCACGAGAAGAGTTAAAGTATAAAGACAGTGCACAGTTGATAGATGCAAGATCAATCGTCGAGTGGTGTAATGCTTCGATGGGTCCAGGTAATGAAGGTACATCTTTAGTTCGTATATTTTTTTGGTTGATGGATGATACTAACATTGCACCATATGAGGATTGTTGTACACTAACAGGATCGAGTGAGTTGCACTCTTTCCTTAGCTCAAATTCAGGTTCATGGAGTATCGATACATGTAAGATGGCATGCTTTTGTTCTTCATGTACAATGCAAGCTTGGAATGATTGTGAGTCAAGGGAGTGGGTTGACAAATGGTTGACAAGTTACCTTATCCCACTTCACATGTATCGCCCTCTGATGGCATTGGAACTAACACAAATGGAATCATCGGTCGACTTTGACCATGTATCAAATCTAGTACAACCAGGTAATATATCTACTTGCATAGTATTTGAAATTCCATATTGTTATCTTACTTTGTACTGTATTCATAATGATAACTAATTTCAAGAGATATGTCACACATATAAATGCAGGGCATGTTTATGCAGTTATTGCAAATGAAGACAACGAAGAGGGAATAGACTATTACTTGTGTTGTTGTGTTGAGGTAAAAAAATAAATTGGAAGCCCCAATTATAGATGGAGAAAATATCGAATACCCTACAGGCTCAGTTGTTGTTACTGGAACGTGGCTGAGAAGGTACCCATATAAGAGTGTTAAACATTGGTTGTTTGAGGAATTTAACACGCATCGTAAGATTCTTCATTACTCAAACCTTGTCATGGAATCCAATGTTCGTTTGACCAAATATGGGGGTAGACCTTTGAACAAGACATTGTGGAAGGTCTGTGAGTCTGACCATGAGGCAATACTTGACACAATAAAGAGTAGAGTAGACTCGGATGGTTCATTGGATTAATTTGTAAGTATATGCACAATGGTTCTTATTAATTTATACTTGTATCCACGTCAATTTGGTTGATGTCAATGCTATCATCTTATTTTACTTTGTGTATTTGTATGTAACCAAAAAAACATTGATTGGTGTCCCCTTGCATAAAATGCAGATTTATGAGCCATCCAAGAGAATCTCAAGTAGAAAAGCAATGCAACATCCTTATTTTGATGATCTTGACAAATGTCAATTATGATTTTAAGCCATTACAAAAGTGTGTGCGAAGCTTGGTGAGGCAATTTCAAGTTATTCATTTGAATTTAACCTTATCATGACCACCTATGATGTAGACATTATAAGAGCATCTTGAATTTCAAGAAATTATATTCATGAGAGGTGTTGTGTGCAATAGGTATCTTGGAACTCCTAGTGAAGATGTATGACCAAGACTGACTAAGTTGAGAAACTTCCATGCCTATCTGTAAGTTCCTTCCATCTATTTTGGATGAGCTATTTCTTTTTATTATTTTCCTTTGCATATCTGTAACTAAACTAGTAAAAATTGATGGTCCCTCCTTGTAGAAAATGCTGATTTTTGAGCCATCAAAGAGAATCTCAGCCAAAAAAGCAATGCAACATCCCTATTTTGATTATCTTGAAAAATCTCAATTATGATTTGAAGCCATTATAAAAGAATGTGTGAATCTTTGTGAGGGAATCTCAAGTTACTCATTTGAAGTTAACCTCTAAATGAGAACCTATGATGTAGACATTAGAAGAGAATCTCGAATGTACATGAGTGACATTGTAAAATATCTATGAGAATAGCTCGTACCTAAGGCATTGTAATGAGATTTACATGTATAATAACCTTCAATGCCTCGAAGGAGAGGTTTTTGGTTGATTTGTAACCCATTTTTTGATCAATAAGAATGTTATTTTCTATAAATTTACTAGTTTTTTCTCACTTTTCTTGTTGTTGTATGGTTTGTACGGATGCTAAGATGATTTGAAACCTATTCCTTACTCTTAACTTTACTCTTAACTACAGGACATTCAATGGTCCCTACAACAATACTTTCATGCAAATTCCTTGTCAAAGCACTTTTCACCCCTGTGTTTACAATCACACCTGATGCCCCTACATTATCAGTCCTAGGATAGGTAACAACATCAAAAAAAATCTCCTTCATTACATTTATAGGTTCCTTCCTACCACACATTATTACCTGTTCTTTACCTTTGATATCTTCTACAAGAGGAATTAAAACAAAAGAATAACCATCTTTGACTATGGTGTAGGTATTTTCCCTACCATCATACAATGCCCTCTTGTCATATTGCCAAGGTCTTCCTAATAGGAGATGACAACAATCCATTGGAAGCACATCAAAAACAACATTATCATGATAAACACCAATTTGAAAGTCTACAATGACCTTTTCATTCACCAATAAAGATTGGTCATCATTTAACCATGAAATTTTATAAGGACATTCATGAGGAATTCTTTTCAAGCCTAACTTGTTTACCATTTCACATTGACACCATGTTTTCAATTGAGCCAAAATCAATGACCACTCTACATACCTTGTCCTTGCACTTACAATTAGTGTTGAAGAGACTTTTCCTTTGCAAAGGTGCTTCCTCTTTTGCTTCTTTCAATATTTTCTTTCTCACCATCAACATTTCCCCTACTTTAGGATCTACCTTCTTACTTGCAGAATAATGGCTTTCACACTCCTCTTGAACCAATTGTGCTCTCCTATCAATCTTCTTGTCTCCACTTGATGAACTACCAACCCGCTCAGGACATTTCCATGAAGGATGGCCGAACTCATTGCATGTGTAGCACCTTCCTAAAAAATCATTAGTACCTCTACTAGCACTATACCTTCCTAAAAAATCAATGACCACTCTACATACCTTGTCCTTGCACTTACAATTAGTGTTGAAGAGACTTTTCCTTTGCAAAGGTGCTTCCTCTTTTGCTTCTTTCAAGATTTTCTTTCTCACCATCAACATTTCCCCTACTTTAGGATCTACCTTCTTACTTGCAGAATAATGGCTTTCACACTCCTCTTGAACCAATTGTGCTCTCCTATCAATCTTCTTGTCTCCACTTGATGAACTACCAACCCGCTCAGGACATTTCCATGAAGGATGGCCGAACTCATTGCATGTGTAGCACCTTCCTAAAAAATCATTAGTACCTCTACTAGCACTATACCTTCCTCTACCTCTAAAACAAAAACCACCTCTAGAATCAACATTGTGATCTTTACCTTTGTTTGCTCCTTCTTGATCTTCATTTGGTTGCTTTGACATAGAAATAATTCCTCTTCCTCTTGCATTAGGACCATGATGCAATATCAGATTGCAAAACCAAATCTGATACCAATTTGATGCAATACCAATTTCTAAACAACACAAACATAGGGAACTTTTGTCCCAAACTCATCTTGGAGAAGATCAATTGAAAAATTCTTTAAAATTCACTTTTCATTTCACCAATTTCAATTATCAACTCAACTAAATCCCTCAAATTCACTTTGGACTACAAGGCTACCAATCATCAATTTTTCAAATCAGTAATCCACACTTTCATCAAATTCATCATAACACTATTAGAAATTCTAAATCACTACAACTTTCACTATTACCATCCATTTAACTTGATTCAATCAAGGCAAAAAGACCATCACTCATTCACTTCTCCCTTAAAACCTGTTATCAGACTTCCATGACACTATAATCATCATCATTCTAATTGAAACAATACCAAGATCATATTCACAAACAGTGTTTTATTAGATTCCTTACTTTTAGCAGTCAAAACACCATTTTGCTTACTCAAAACACCATGATTCCACATTGATCAAGACATTAAAATGACAAACCTTTCTTCAAGACTTCTTCCAAACCTTGAGTCACATTTTTCATCATCATTTAGATAGTTACAAACCCAAACCAAACACTCAAATCACTGTCTACATAGAATCTCAATTTCTTGCATTTAAAAGGCCAAAATTTGCCAAAACACGAAATCGGGTGTAACTTGCAAACCATAATGAATCCCTATAGGATAAATAAATTTTTGAGTACCCATTTTTATCATTAAAAACATATCTCATTTTTAGGTACACTTGTTTTGGAACACACGCCTGCTGTCCTGACTTCTTTGTTACTAAAGAGCCCCAAATAGGCCAATTTAGCAAAGGAGACACCTTTAAAAAAACTTCAAATCACTTACCAACCATAAAAAGTATTTAAACAGGTGGAAACACTCACAAATCATCAATCTTCAAGGTAATAAATTCCCAACAATATAATAAAATAGTAAACCCTTGTTTATAGGCTTTTAAAGCACAAGCAAGTGAGGGTTTTTAAGAAATATCATCTACAAACCTCCAAATCACCTGCCACTATTGCAAACACCTGTAAATAAGTCTTCCTAAACATAATAACCCTTATCCATATCAAAAAAAATTCTATTCCAACCGTTCCAACTTGTAGGCACCATCTTTCATACGGAAAACTTAGATTTTCCTCTTGGAGCAGCAACTAACTTCGTATCCATGCCTTCCCTGTTACTTTTTGACACACTTTCTAGTCAAAACATGTTAAATAAACATAAAAAACCATCCATCCCACCATTATACTATCCTATAATGGTGGGATGGAGAATATATTCCTTATAAGACTCTCAAAATCACAGAGTGAGGATCACTGCTCGGGACACAAAAAACTGCTTTTCCTTCTTTTATTTCTCAAAAATAACCTTCCAAATTATTTTTGAATGAAACTAAATCTACCTACAATGAGATCACACAAGCATTTAAACTTTTGAAGTTCCTAAATTACCAATATAAGATAAAAGCCATGGAGAAAGTGATGCAAACTCAGAAACAGGGGATTTCATTTCAAAATCTGATTACAAAGACTCAACTTCTATTTTTTCCATGCCTTTTCATGATTTTTATAGCTTTTACAATAGTTATGAAAGTGCCTTTTCAGTTTCCAATTGACCAAAATATTTCCTCTCCCACTTTGTCTCTTCACATTCTGATTTTTGTGTTCTTTTTTCTGATTTTTGCCTTTTTCACAATTTTGACAACAAATGAACAATTTTGGAAACCTTATCACCTAGGGACAAAAATGACATTTTTTTGTATTTTGACTCTATTTACTTCCTAAAGACCTTCCAATGACTTAGAATGGCCTTTACAATGCCTTCATATTTTGAAAACTTACATCTTTACAAATTTGTTTTCAGAGTCAAGGTGCTCCTGTACCAGACCATCTCTTCCTCTCATTGATTTCTCTTGTCTCTTCTTAAGCTTCTCCTCCACTCTAATTTTCATTTGATAACAACCCTCTACACTCCTAGGGTTATCCAAAACCAATTCATCTTGTATGTTTAACCTCAAACCACCAATATATCTTGCAAATTTTTCATCTTCATTCTCATGATGACCAGACCTTAAACTTAATTTATAAAACTCCCCAGTATAAGACTTAATATCCATTTCTTTTTGTCAAAAGCTTTGAAATTTCTTAAACATTTGAACTTAATGATCCTTGGGTAAGAATTTACCATTGAGTTTTGATATCATCTTGTCCCATGAGGTGATTTTAGACTTGCCTTGCTTCCTCCTCTCAAATTGAAAGTAGTCCCACCATACCAAAGCATGGCCTTCAACTTTGTCTTTACAATCCTTACTCTTTGCTCCTCAGGAACCTCATCACATTCAAAATTATTATCTAATGCAGCAATCCATTCAAGTAGTTCTTCATCATTTAAACTTCCACCATATTTAGGAACATCAATTTTTACCTTAGGCTTATCATCTCTAACTACCCTTACCAACTTTGCAATCCTTTGGTCTTTTGGATCAAGTTCTTCTTCCATGTCTTCAAACTCATCATCATCTTCTTCATCTGATTCACTCTCTTCCACATCCCTTCTTTTTTTTGTCTCCAAGGCTATGATTCTTTCCTCCAACTCTCTGATTTCTCTAGAATGTTTGTCCTTCATATCCTTCATCTCTTTAGCCATATCTATGTTCTTTGGAAGAATCTTTGAATACCAAACTCCTCACTTCTTCCTTGCTCTTCACAACCTGAAAAATGAAAACAAAACTACTCCTTGAAGCTTTGATACCACTATGATGCAGAGTGGCAGGGGAAGCAACTTCCTTTTCAAAAGCTTCTCTCAAATACTCTATATGCACACACCAACTTCATTATTCCTCTCAACAATGCAAATTGACCACTCAACTTGACTCATACAACCAAAAATATCAATAAGACTTGGGGATGATGTAAACACTCTTCACAAAACACAACATGACCAAACAAATAGACCTTGCACCCAAAAAAATCCACTCTTCCATGGCTTCTACACAAGCCCATGCAACTTTGCAACATTCACCGACTAGGACAATCAAAATAAAAAATGATTAAAGGCATTAACCAGTCAATGAAACATGGTTTTATACTCCTAATACCATCCTCCACAAGTTCCCAAAAGCACAAGATCAAACACCCAAAACAAACATATCAAAAGATTAATTTACAAACCATAAACAAGGCTTAACTAGGCCTACATAAGGAAGCTTTCAAATTTTCAAGGCACACCCCAACACCCCTATGATGCAATATCAAGGTGGAGGAACACATAATTAGGCTCAAGGAATCAAGTTCCAACTCAGATTCAAGTTTCCAACACAACTTTCATCAAATCAACACTATGGCTTCCCAATTCACTAGTAACAACAAATAGACCTATCCTTTACATAAGGTTGTAAGAATACCAAATCAGCATCCAAATAGCATCCATACATCATCAAAAACACTGAACCAAGCTTACACATGAGATTCTTATGCAATAGCACAAAGAAACTTCAAGTCACCTTACTCAAAGGCTACTAGAATTAGCCCAATTTTACACACAAAGTACTCTTTCAACTTCTTGCCACCACAAGATCTCTTAAACAGTCTCAAATTGTGTTACAAAACCATAGATTCTCTGATCAATTCTTTCGTACAGGTCTTCTAAGGTGCTTCTCCAGCAAACCCTCCTATTTCACCCTAAAACCTGGGGTTTCTTTGTAACTTCACTCTACTGGCCACAAAAACTCAAACCAAAGTTCAAAACATCTTTGTTCAGGTCTGCACAGACCCTCCAAACCTTTCTACACTCAGTCCCTTCACAAATTCACCAATACACAACCTATATCCTTCATTTTCTCTAGGAAAACTCACATACCTGACCTAGGGCATCACTAGAACTCAATTTTCTTGACTCCCAGCACTGTAGTAACTTATTAGAAAATTATGCAAAGTGCATTCTAATGACCATTTTCATACATTTACAAGGGAAAAACTGACCTAGGGCATCAAATAACTTTTGCAAATCTCCATCTTTCACTCTAAAACAAATTGCAACATGAAGAGGACCCCTAAATATACCATTCCACCAGGTTTCAGAATTTTCCCACACACACAGAATTGCTCTGAGCTATGTTCAACCGGATCGATCCCTTATGGGTCCAAAGGGAAAAATGGCTGCAAACTTCAGCATGAGGTTACTCGGACACCGTGATGCCTAGAAACTTCTTGTCTAATCATATGGGATTGTGTTGGGACCCTCTACAATAACCTCTCTCAGTTTTCGTTATCTCGGAGTGGTTTTCCCGTGGTGTCCAGTTTTCAGTTGATGGAAAAAGTGTCAAATGCAAGCAGTGGAAAGCTGTAAAGTCATGCAAATTTTGTTCTCCAACTCATGTGACCAAATAGACTATTATAATGTGTCTGAATAGGTATTTTTACACTAGGAATGGTCCTCTTTCGCACCCAAACACGCGGAATCACTCCGAGCTACGTTCAATTGGATCGATCCCTTAAGGATCCAAATGGCAAAATGGTTGCAAACTTCAGCATGAGGTTACTCAGACACCGTGATGATTAGAAACTTTTCATCTGATTCTATGGAATTGCATTGGGACCCTCTACAATAACCTCTCTCAATTTTTGTTATCTCAGAGTGGTTTTCCTGTGGTGTCCAGTTTTCAATTGATGGAAAAAGTGTTAAATGTAAGCAGTGGAAAGTTGCAAAGTGGTGCAATTTTCATTCTGCAACTCGTGAGACCAAATGGACTGTTCCAACATGTCTAAATAGGCATGTTTACGCTAGGCATGGTCCTCTTTCACACCCAAACATGCAGAATCACTTTGTGCTACGTTCAACCGGATTGATTCCTTAAGGGTCCAAAGGGAAAAATGGCTGCAAACTTCAACATGAGGTTAGTCGGACACCGTGACACTTAGAAACTTCTCATCTAATCCTATGAGATTGTGTTGGGACTCTCTACAATAACCTCTCTCTATTTTTTTTTTATCTCATAGTAGTTTTCCTGTAGTGTCCAGTTTTTAGTTGATGGAAAAACTGTCAAATGAAAGAAGTGGAAAGTTGCAAAGTGGTGTAACTTTCATTCTACAACTTGTGTGACCAAACAGACTATTCCAACGCATCTGAATAGGCATTTTTACGCTAGTTATGGTCCTCTTTCGCACCCAAACATGCGAAATCGCTCCGAGCTACGTTCAACTAGATCAATTCCTTAAGGGTCCAAAAGGCAAAATGGCTGCAAACTTCAGCATGAGGTTACTCAGACACTGTGATGCTTAGAAACTTCTTGTCTGATCGTATGGGATTATGTTGGGATCCTCTACAATAACATCTCTCATTTTTCATTATCTCAGAGTGGTTTTTCCATAGTGTCCAGTTTTTAGTTGATGGAAAAAGTGTCAAATGGAAGCAGTGGAAAGTTCCAAAGTGGTGCAACTTTTGTTCTGCAACTCATGTGACCAAACGGACTATTCCAATGCGTCTAAATAGGAATTTTTATGCTAGGAATGGTCCTCTTTCACACCCAAACATGTAGAATCGCTCTGAGCTACGTTCAACCAGATCGATCCCTTAAGGGTCCAAAGGGCAAAATGGCTGCAAACTTCAGCATGAGGTTACTCGGACACCGTGACACTTAGAAACTTCTTGTCTGATCCTATGAGATCATGTTGGGCTACTCTATAATAACCTCTCTCAGTTTTCATTATCTCAAAGTTTTTTTTCCTGTGGTGTCCAGTTTTCAATTGATGGAAAAAGTGTCAAATGCAAGCAGTGGAAAGTTGCAAAGTCATGCAACTTTCATTCTCCAACTCGTGTGACAAAACTGACTATTCCAACGCGTCTAAATAGGCATGTTTACGCTAGGCATGGTCCTCTTTCACTCCCAAACACGCGAAATCGCTCCAAGCTATGTTCAACCGGATCAATCCCTTAAGGGTCCAAAGGGCAAAATGGCTACACACTTCAACATGAGGTTACTCAGACACCGCGATGCTTAAAAACTTCTCGTCTAATCTTATGGGATTGCGTTGGGCCCCTCTACAATAACCTCTCTTGGTTTTCGTTATCTCATGGTGGTTTTCCCATGGTGTCCAGTTTTCAGTTGATGGAAAAAGTGTCAAATGCAAGCAATGGAAAGTTGCAAGGTGGTGCAATTTTTGTTTTGCAACTCGTGTGACCAAAAAAACTATTCCAACGCATCCGAGTAGGAATGTTTACACTATGAATGGTCCTCTTTCGCACCCAAACACGCAGAATCGCTCTGAGCTACGTTCAACCGGATCGATCCCTTAAGGGTTTGAGTGTAGTATGTTGAAATAGGCCATTCCTCCTATTGTTCAGGCTGTGTCTCGGTGATATGGGCCTGATGTAACTTGAATTGTGGTAGCTTGATATACAAAGTCTATTGATGCTAGGGTTCAATTTGTATGATTTTGAAAAATGAAGCCAACTGAGGAGAGTTATCAACATTATTTGTAAATCATAAGAATTTTTTTAGTACATTAGCCATTTTGATGCCTTCTTGTAGTCTCAAACATTATTTTGTATCATTGTTACATTGGTCTTCAGATTGGCAACTTAATATAGCTCCATAATACAAAATCTGGTTCACGTTGATTTTCACGTGAAAAAAATGTGAATAAAATCACGTTGATTTTCGCGTGAAAAAAAACCATGAGACCATAGCTTGTTGCTTACTATTATGCTTTGATAGATTTTTTCCAAGCATCCATAGCTTGTTCGAAAGCACCTATTTTAGGCTTTTAGCCATAGCAGCAAGGCATTGAACTATTTGATAAAATGCTTTGATAGACATGTATGAAAAATGTGTTAGCATAGACAAGGCAGTGAACTCTTTGAAAAAATGCCTGAAAGAAATGTGGTTTCATGGTGATGGAATGGCATGACGAATGCCATGACAAGAAAATTGCTATGGATTGTCATGGTATTCCATCACCATTGAGACCACATTTCTTTGAGGCTTTTTTTCAAACAATTTGCTGCCTTTTCTATGCTATTGCTTATTAGAATGATTTGATATATTTTTTCCAAGCATCCATAGCTTGTTTGGAAGCACCTATTTTAGGATTTTAGCCATAGCAACAATTAAGTGAACTGTTTGATAAAATGATTTGGCAAACATGTATGATAAATGTAGTAGCATAGACAAGACAGCGAACTGTTTGAAAAAATGCCTCAAAGAAATGTGGTCTCATGGTGATGGACTGCCATGACAATCCACAACAATTTGCTTGTCATGGCATTCCACCACCATGAGACCACATTTCTTTGAGGCATTTTTTTCAAATAGTTCATTCCCTTGTCTATGTTATTGCTTACTATTATGCTATGATATATTTTTTCTAAGCATCCATAGCTTGTTCGAAAGCACCTATTTTAGGCTTTTAGCCATAGCAGCAAGGCAATGAAATCATAGACAAGGCAGTGAACTCTTTGAAAAAATGCCTCAAAGAAATGAGGTCCCATGACTTGATGGAATACCATGACAATCAAAGCAATTGTCATGGTATTCCATCAAGTCATGGGACCTCATTTCTTTGAGGCATTTTTTCAAAGAGTTCACTGCCTTGTCTATGATATTGCTTACTATTATGCTTTTGATAGAGTTTTTCCAAGCATCCATAGCTTGTTCGAAAGCACTTCTTTTAGGCTTTCAACCATAGCAACAAGGCAACACTTGAACTATTTGACAAAATTCTTTGGAAGACATGTATCAAAAATGTGGTAGTATAGACAAGGTAGTGAACTGTTTGAAAAAATGCCTCAAAGAAATGTGGTCTCATAGAATGCCATGACAAGCAAATGCAATTGGAAGCTGCTCCTAGTTATTAGTTATGCAATGTGAAATAATTGCATAACTACTTAGGTTGACTTTGTAAAAACTATATTGTAATTGAAATTTTGTCATCTATCACCATCTAGTTATTAGTTATTCAATGTGAAGCAATGCAATGTGATCAATGTTATGAATATAAAGTACAAAAATCTATTTTTTACTAAGTTACCGGTTCGGTTTTGGGTTCGGGTTCCCGTTCGAGAACCCGGTTCACTGGTTTGGAAAAAAAAATTTGGGGGTTGGGTTCGTTTTGGGTTCGGTAATACAAAAACATAAAAAAATCATAAATATATACATATTTGCAGCAGTAATTAAGTTTAGAATACACCACCATATTAATAGTCAAATAATATGGAAAAAATACACCACCACTTTCATAGTCAAATATTAAAATATTAGTGATACTCGAATGTCATGATACAAAATTATAAATTAAAGTTCAAACATAAAAATGTCAAGTGTTTACAATCAGCCATTATTGATCATTGATCAATCTGAAAAGTGGGAACATTTTTCTGTGTGGAAGGAAAACAAGAAAACAGTGTTACATAATTATTTACATTGTGAAAGAGCAAAAACCTTTTTCTTGCAGATCATAGAAGAATCTCAATGATTTTTTGGGTGTCCTTACCTTGGAACGGAACTATCCTGAGCCATGAATGATTGACCAGGAACTGTGAGAAAGAAATAAGATAAATCATGCAACTTGTTGCAATTTCTTTCCTTGGGAAAAAGGGTAAAGTTTTCTTTTCAGGAAGAATCTCCTTTAGAGTCTGAATGCATTGATAATTTTCAAGATAGACTTAGCCAAATATGTCATCTAGGTTTGAAGATTTAGGTAAAATGTTTGCTTCTTAAAATTTTGTTCAAAATTCAAGATGCAGGCTCTCCTCCCTTAGGGAAGAGAAGGCCTATCAAACCTAACACTCTTATGCAACACTTCTTAAGTTCTTGAAGATGCAGTATTAGATGCGAAGTTTCAAAATAGGCATGGTTATATAAATTCTCATCTCACGACTATCATTGCATCAAATTAAGAATTTTCAATCCTTTATGGTCTAGACAATAGAAGTACGGAGTAGTGTTCCAATGCTAAAGTCTTATTGTGAATCTCTTTGCTATGAGTGGTTCAAAAATGAGGAATCTGTCTTCTGCACCAAATGAGAAATATTCACAATATGTGCTAGGAAGGAATAAGTCCATGAGATCGAGTATGCAAGAACTGAGAATTGCAATATTGGCTTACGTTTGACTTCCACACACATAAATTTTCACACTTTTTGATGTTCACACTTAAATATGTTTAAGTTGTAGCATACACTTGAATACACGTAACTCATATCTATTGAACCATGAATTTATAAATGCAAATATGGACAATTCATCGATAAAAATATTTGTATTAAAAGTAAATAGCCATGTAATGATACATCAATCTATTTTCCATAGTAAGTATAAAAATATAGTTACAAAAATAGCCATATAGGGCTACTTATGAATGCCATATAGGCATACACTTCAAATATATCCAATACAAAATATGTACAAAATTGCCATGTAGGCATACAACAAAAGGATCTGTGCATTCAAAATTAATTTCTCTCCATGCTCTGGTTCAAATACAATTTTCTTTCCCGTTGTTGGGTGATCCGATGGCGATAAGCTTGTCACTCATTTCTGCTGTGCTCGAGGAGTGCTCCCACTACTCCTCCTAGTGTTAGCTTCTGGTGAAGTTTCAACTGTTACAATAAGAAGTAAAGACATTAATATATAGAAATTACATTATAAAAATTAATATATTTAACAAAATAATCACTTACGGCCATCTCACCATCACTCTCCTCGATGGATTATTATTTGGCACAATCGATGTTGAGGTGTGCTCAAGCCCTATATAAACCATCCAAATAGGAATTAAACTACTTAATCAATAATGGTTTGATTTTTCACTAGAACTAGTTCATCTATAACAATGAATGTAAATTGTAAAATTTAGTAATTTGCCTCTATACCTCCCTTATCAGAGCCATTGAGGATTGTATAGCTGAGGAAACACCAATATCCATTGCCCTCTTAATGTTTGGCGGTGTTTCTGTCACCAACATCTAAAAATAAAACAACAAATTATTCAATCACAAAAAAGTTACAATAGCGATCCACGTGATGACTTATAATGTATGAGATCTAATGAACAAAATTTTGAGTACAAGTATTAAACTATATATTTCTAATTATTAGTTATCGAATTTGAAGTAATGCTTTGAGTTTGAATGATGTGTAATGCAACGTAACCAACAATATGAATATAAACTACAAAATTCTATTAAACTTAGAATTCATTAGTTAAGTTCTCTTTATTCTATATTACCTTCATGAATGTTTGAGCAAATCTACTAGCACTAGGAGGTGTTTCCTTGAAACCTCCAACATTACCCTGTTCAACATCCAAAATCACATATTAAAATACCATTCGCAAAACAATGCTATTATCATGTAATAAATTTATAATTGTTTACTAGTTACATATCCCACTGATGATGTACTGCAAAAATAAGTAGGGGGAGGACTAGTGTATCTAGTCTCAACACTGTGACCCTGCAATTTTATTAAAATAATAAAACTAAATTAGTTAATTTCACAATCAAAATTTAATAAATTAAATTCAATGAACATGCTAAATTTTACCTGAGTGTCAATGCCATATGCATCATGCAAAATTTCAACTGTCCTCTCCATCCCCGTAGATGCATACGGATCAGGCTGCGTAGTAGCATATGGATCATGCGTAGCACCCTCCTGAGTGTTGGTAGGGTCATACGAACAAGTCACCCCGCAAGATTGACACACATGGGTTCGAAGGCCACCACCTGAAGACTCCCTTGGATGGCGTTGTACAATAGGGCTAGTGTGATGGATGACACTCTGGGTCAAAATTGTGATCGCCTGCAATGTCTCTATGTCGGCACTCTCCTTCACAATGGTAGGCATCACAATGTGCTCACAAGGTGGTCTAGCGAGAGGTCGTCTCCCTTGCCGCGTAGGATCCGACTGTGCACCGGGCCTATCCTGAGCTGACCCCCCACCTCTCCCTTGGAACTCCCTGATATCAAAATAATTTGGGATTTGGTTCAATACAAACTCACTATATATTTTCCTAAGAAAATATTGGGAGATTTCACAATTATTGAATGGTGGGTAATCAAAGACCAAATACCATCTATCATAAAAATCATTCCTAATCTCTTGGTGGTGGAACCGATGAATAGGAAACCTCTTTAAATTGAGGATAAGATTTTGATTTTTTTTAGGGTTAGTGAATAGAGAGCACAAATCACCGTTAGTAATTTTTAAATCTTTTACTTGTTTATATGATAATTTGTCTACATAATATGCCCTGGCTACCTGCCTCCTATCTTGCCATACAGATATTTGTTGGGTAATTGCATCTACATTTTTTAACATCTCTTTCAATCAATTTTCTAGAAGTATTCTTTCTATGGTTGAAGCATTTTGATCACTCAACCTACTGATAAGATCCTCAAGTTGTTTTCTATTGTTCTCAATTTCACTCCTCAAATTTTCTTGAGTGCCAGGAGAGTATTGAGTGATTGGTGGGGGAGATTGATTTTGTTGTTGAGGTTGATTTTCTTGAGGATTTTCCTAAGGATTTTGTTGTTGAGGATTTTCCTCCTCTTCTTGTTGAGGATTTGCAGGATTTCCTACAAAAAAATTTAAAAATTAAATCTAACCTAAAACAAACAAAATCAATTTCAAACTAAGAAATTCAAAACAAATAGCAAACAATAGTTACCTCCCGCACCTCTTCATCGTCATGGTGCCATATTTGCAAAGAAAATCTAACTGTTGTTGATGAAATTCATAGAAATCCTTCCTCCTAGAATGCAAGGGCGAAAGTGAGGGTTTTTGGCCACGAGCAAAGCCGAGAAACAGTAAATAGAAAATGATACAATTTTAACTTTTTTTTTTGCTTTTAAAACCACATAACGCGAGCATATTATAACACACTCGCGTTATCACTTTTCAAAAAAAAAATCATTTGGCCACAAAAGTGCGGCCAACTTCATGCACCCACCCAATGGATTCCTACAACATATCCAATGGGAATCCCTAAATGAATGAAACCATATCAATATCCTATGCATTATGAAGAAAGCATGGTGATTTTAGAAGCATACAAGTATAAAGGTTGAACACTATAGTCCCAGAAGAGTCTACTATCGATACAGAAGAATGTGGTGAGGTCCGAGTGTAATTTGAAAGTAAACAAGGGATTCACTAACTGATGTTGTATTTTGTCACTGACTGGAAGGAATGTCCCTATTTGAAAATGCAAGAAAAATCTTCTATGTTGGATGGATGATGCAAGTAATTCTTGAATGAGATGCACAATGGCAAGAGAATTCAAGACATCATTGACATCCTTATAGAGTTTCAAACTATCCTTTGTCACTGGCAAGTAAATAGCCTTATTTATATTGCAAATACATGAAATCAACGGAAGGAGTCATTAGGGATCTCTTTACATTGATATTAGGAAACTTTAAGGAAGATAATTGATACTTAGCACAACTAAATATTCATAAAATTTGATTACTTTAATCCTAAACAGGTCACTATAGGTGTGAGAATTGACTGTATTTTGTGTTATGTTTGAAACAGGGATTAAAGCCTGATGTGAGGCTTGATAGGGTAGTTACTTTGATTGATCCAAAGCATGCATGGTATCCTTTGGTGTGACTCACTCAAAATGCTTATATAATGATATAGAACATTTCAAGGGTAATTTTGATGATCTTAAGAAGTGATCAATATAATACGCATATTGACCTTACAAGCCCTCTAAGAGATAAGGTTGTTATATATGAAGATGGAAATAATAAAGATTTGCATATGAAGGATGCTACATCGAAAAGACAAAGAGAAGGCTTATATTGACACCAAGATGAGTAAGGCCAAAGCACCACTTGAGATTACACTAGCATGAAGAACTCAAAAAGATTAGGTTGAATGCAATATATAATGATCTTGCATAGTTTTTATGAATAAAGCCATCCATAGTTGCACTGAATAGGGACATGAGAGCATGGAAGCACAGTTGATGCAGACGTAATTGCAATATTTGGAGGAAAATGTTCTCTTATAGATAATTCTCGAACTGCAACTTAGGAATATTCAACTTGCATATACACCAATAAGCACGATTAGTGTCGCGATCTTGCAAATGAGGATAGTTATTGAATTTTAATTGATGTTTGTAAACTATTGGCTTGATAAATTACTTCCACATGTCAATCCCAAAGTAAAACATTTAATTATCAAGTTGGGTTAGCATAGTAAATGATATGCACATGGGAAGATAAAAAGTTTCTTGATAACATAACTAATTTCAAGAATTAGATACTGAAGTCCAAGTGCGAGGGGGGCTTTTTTTCTATTTATTGTAATATATAATTATATAGGAGCATTTTTTTTCTATGAAACGAGAGCCTCTTTGAAGGTTGTGGGATTGTAGTAACTGATTTGTGTTATGTTCATTTGGGGGAGAGACATCATTTTCAAAAGCTCAATATTATTTTAGACTTTGCTGCTATAATTGTGAATGAAATCATTGTTTGTCTTTGTGCATTCAATTTGTGAAGTTGATTTGGGTTCTTAAATCTTTGTGTTTGAGGGTGTCTTAATGCGGTATCTTATCTTTATATAAGTGATGTAGTTTTCTTCATGATAGATTTCATTTTCAAATAATATTGAACTTTCATTATTTTAATTCCCCTTGGTTTACAAGTTAAGTTGGTCTTTGTGCCAATATTTAATTATCTGTATCTTGCATCTAATATCAAGATTCTTCCTAATATTGGGTTTGGCCTTTTTTTCTTTCTGGTTAAAATAAAACATTGTTTTCATTTCCTATTCTTTCAATTCATTGAAGATCATAAGAGGGAGTTGTACCTCTTCAATTTAGAGGATGATTGCTTTCTCAAAGAGAGCATTCATCCAAAGCTATTAGGAATAGAGGCACCTTTTCGGGCTAAGAGTCAACATTATCTCAAGGTGCCTAATTTGTTTGCTAACAATTTTTTTGAAAAGCTCTATATTATTTTAGAATTTACTACTATAACTGTGAATGAAATCACTGTTTGTCTTTGTGCATTCAGTTTGTGAAGTTGATCTGGGTTCTTAAATATTTTTGTTTGAGAGTGTCTTAATGCAGTATCTTATCTTTGTATAAGCGATGTAGTTTTCTTCATGATAGATTTCATTTTTAGATAATATTGAATTCATTATTTTAATTCCCCGTGGTTTACAAGTTAAGTTGGTCTTTGTGCTAGTATTTTATTATCTGTATCTTGCATCTAATAGATCAGGATTCTTCTTGATAGTGGGTTTGGCCTTTTCTTCTTTCTGGTTAAAATACAACATCGTTTTCATTTCTTGTTCTTTCAATTCATTGAAGATCATAAGAGGGAGTTGTACCTCTTCAATTCAGAGGATGATTTCTTTCTCAAAGAGAGCATTCATCCAAAGATGTTAGGAACAAAGGCACCTTTTCACTTGCTAAGATTCAACATTATCTCAAGGTGCCCAATTTTTTTGCTAACAACTAGAAAATACTCATTGGCTACACAATATGCATCATTGGCAAAGCCTCACTGGCTACACAACATGCCTCACTGGCAAAGGAACCTCACTGGTTACAAGTATGCCTAACTGGAAAATAAAACTTTCACATCAATATGATTATGTGAATAAAATGATAGAGTATAATCTCTATTTCATTACAAAGCATTTCTTGATTGTCTCATTTTTATTGAAGACTCAAGAACCTATATGTCTATGTATCCACATAAAACCAACACTTAAAGTTCTTTCTTAGTTTTTCAAAATAGATTGTTTATCAATGCTTTCAGCATAAACATAATAGTGACTCATTACAGAGAATAAGTCTCATACCCATCAAACCTTCACATAGTGACTATGTCAATATTTTATATGCATTCAAGTAACATAAATCTTTCATAAATTTTTTTGCAAGTATAACTACCTTTTACCAATAGTGCCTTCTGAAAAATACACAACTATCAAATAGCATCATCGTGGAACATCCTTTGTATAGTTTCAACCAACTTCTAATCATATGAGTCATATTCAATAATGCCAATTTAAAATTCAATGCATTAAACACAAACATATCCATATTGAAAGTTGACCTGTTGTTATAATAAACAGGGTATTAAAACTATACAATGAACACTCATATGCTTCAATAAACCCTTCTTGACATCATATGCACATTAAGAATGTTTCAAGGTTGAAACTACATGTCATTAACTTTAAAACCAACAAGGATCACTTGAAAAACTCGGCAATCATAAAATAATGAAACATAACAAATACATTGTGAAACAGATGAGTCGACCAAGATCATGAAGGGATGAAACTCGAACATAAACAAATGACAGTAACTATATGCATGATCAAACCCTCTTTTAAAAATAGCAAGAACTTATCCCTTTACAAAGAAACCTTATGAGAATGGAAGACCCTATACAACAAACAAATATCGACTTCAAGACAAAAAACCACTTTCAGACAATGCAATTTATGTAAGGACAAACAAGGGTTTAAACAAGAAACCATGTTACCTCTTTGAATGCAACTCAAGCTATAAATGGAGAATTATATCACCTAAAGATAATGAAAACATACTATCTAAAAACCACTTCTCTCCACTTCTAGCCACCATACCACCTTTTCCTCAAGCTTTTGCATGCCCTACCATGACCATCACTTTCAATAATGGACTGCCTTAGTGTTTAGTCGATGATGACTTTTAGGGTTTGTTGGTTGATTTTTTTGGAGCAACCAGGTTGGTCTCCTATTCTACCTATGGAGTAGCCAACTCCAATCAAGGGTAGCTCGGAGGACCTGGACCAACTAACAAGATCAAAAGATCTTTTGTACTTTAAGCTCTGCAGAACTAGGGCGGTATACCCACACAATGCCTTAAAGAAGACCAGACTTTGCTTTTTTATAGCAGATGACTCCTGATGCCAAGTGTTGACGACCTCAAATGGGGCTAGATTCTCAGTAACACAATACTTGTAGCAACAAGGAGGTAGGGCAAGACATCAAACAGGAGATATTCAATGATTTATATGAATTGTTTTCTGAGAGGGACAAGGTTGGAAAACAAACTAGTGCCTAATCCGGGGTCATGGAGTCACACACAAAAGATGGAATTCATCTGCAAACAGAGCTTAATCAGTGGATCTTTTTTTATTGATGCCTTGCACCAACTGTCAATGCCTTACACTAACAATCCAAACTCTTGTATCAACTAGACTCTACTTACCAAATCCAACCTGCAAACAAGTAATCACTGCTATCTATTCAAAGGATTTAACTGCTTCCTTGAAGCAGACCTATCAACAAATAACGCAGTCCCATGAAGTATGAGAAGATGAACAAAAACACCTTATGCATTTATTCAAATGATTAAAAGCCTACAAATGTGGAGACAATCTGATGATATGCATGAAAGATAAGCATCTTCATGTATTCTTGCTTAACTAATTTCATTTACAGAGGAATTCAACATTACAGTTTATAGACTCAAAAATGACCTAAGACGAAACCCTAATCTATCCCAAGCTGGTCCACAAACTCAGCAAAATGGAACTAAACCAAAGGAACCAAACCCAAGGGACCGAACCCCTACATTTGGCCATGAATTCTCCCTTTATAGGAATAGGGAGAGCAACAAGCAACTGGCCAGAGTAATTACATGTCAGCAGACGACAGGGAAAATCCTAAAACAGTTCGCAGGCCAAGTCATCCGACCTACCAACCTCTATGGATTTCATTAAATGTTGTGTGCCAGGTAAATCCAGGGAAAACTTGATGCAAATCCGATCAAGTCAAATCAGGCAAGACAGACATGGGTGGCCATGGCAACTAGAACAAATCTATCAGTCAACATTAAATCCACCATGGAATCTGTGAGCTCATACTCGAGCCACACAAACGCATCACAGAAGACTGCCATGAATGCAAGTTCAGTGGATCCAGCGACCCTCTCATCTGCCACCATGAATGCTCCAGGCTTCTATTTTTCATGTGCAAACACCTTCGAAACCCTGACTGTGGTTTAGTTTGAAACTCGACCGTTGATCGTCCATGATCAGATGGCCACATTTTAAATCTTCATTAGCCATTGAAGTAGGCTACCACCGTCGGCAAGACATAAAGAGGTCGGGGAGACCACAGGCTGAGAATCGTATGTTACATTGAGTGCTCATCATAGTTGGTAAGAGATCACAATGTCGGTGAGACTACATACTGACAACCTTCGCACCTCGTCGGATAGGCGGGTCAGGAAAACAAGGCGCACTCGGCAAGACGTCACAGCGAAGTCACTCCCATATCAGCAAGAGACTGCGGAGTCGGGCAGACATCTTGTAGATGATGCTTCGTTATATCGAAAGACATCCTTTCATCCCATGTCACTGTAGCCTTCAACTTTCGGGGAGACACTATATAGACCGTCCTGTGTTTTTCCGAAACATCTCGATCTCACAATAGATCGCCAGGACACTAATGATCTCACACCAACTAAAACCTTTTTCCTTTTGCGCATCGCTATAACATTAAGATATCGGGAAGACCTCCTATAGAGCACACCATGTCTTTCTGAAAGACTTCATTCACTTGTGTGTTGCTGAGATAATCAAAACCTATGCCGACGAAGACCCTTTATGTTCCACCGACGAGACCAAAGGTCACTCACCGAGACCTCTTGAATTCGACAAGACGTTATATCGATAGCCACAACTCACGCTGAGAGACTTCCATATGCTCTTGTTGGTGAGACCAAGAGGAGTTCGCCGAGATGTTACACCGAAAGCTCCAAGTCTGGCCGAAGTGAATTCCATATGTTATGTCGGCGAGATAAATAAACTTCGCTAAAACCTATTCTGAAAACCCAGACTCTTGCTGATACGCTTCCATCCATCATCGGTCAGTGTGACCTTGCAAATTCGTTGTGACTTCACACCGATGGCGTTACACGAGGGGCGGAAAAAGGATTTTGGGGAGACCAAGGGGAGTCGGGAAGACCTCACCCTGAGTGGACATCAACACACCGATGGGAAAAATCCCATCGGTGAGACACAAAGAAGTTGGGGAAACATCTCCCCAACACAACCAACATAGGCCGACAGAAAAGAGACCTCAGGGAGACAACATGGGGTCGCCGAGAGGTTATCCCGAGTGCCAAAGGTCACAGCGAAGGCAACGTGGGGCTGATAACGAATGAAAAATGGGGCTCGGGGGAACCATAAGTGAAGAGCGAACTGGGTGGACAGGTCACCGAAGAGAAAGAACAAGTGGCCAAAAAAGAAAAGAACACAACAGACCTAAAAGGAGTAAACAAAAACCCTAGCCAGGGTTTCAACGCAAGAAGGAAACAAGAAGGCAAGACAAAAGAACCAGAGGGAGAAACACCCACCAGAAGTGAATTCAAACACGCTGAGCTCAACCCTCATGGGAGCCCACTTAACCCACGTGCCAAAATGATAGAAGATTCCCAAGCTAAAGATTTGTCAAGAAAATCAAAGGCAAACAACTGGAAAATGAGAGACAACCAAAATAGGCACTAACAGAGGCTCCAGTTGGGGATGCATGCCCCTGGTGGGCATAGAAAGAATTTAGAACACTGGGAGAGCAAACCAGAACAAAAGGAAACCAAAAATAGCGAGGAGCTAACTGGACAAGGTTAGCAGACACAGCAAAACAAAACTGACCAGAAAAGAAAAAACCTAACCTAATGTTCATGGAAAAATAAATGCTTCAAATGAAGCACCACTTCGAGAATTGTCCATGAACAGGCAATTCAAGAGTCACATTGTCGATTATTTATTTCATTTGATGACACTAGGCCACCAAATGAAAATGAGGGCCAACATTTACCCCTGTCAAATACAATTCTGCAAAATGAGCTGGTCCCCCCTAACTCATGCTTGCAACTGCTAGAATGCAACAGTGTAAATGAATGCACCTCTACAAACACAAGTATCTGATTGCCTCTGTGCAAGTGAAAACTTACTCTCTGTTTAGTTTTATCTTCAACTGGCAACCAGATCCAATAAACTTTATCATTGCCACACTCTTGATTCTTTGATTCTGTATCTTGTGGCAATACATGTGAATACTGATCAAGACCACATAAAAACACAGTCTGATCACAATTAGCTACCTGACAAAACATGTTAGTACCTCTCAACAGGCTGTCATATTCATCATTATAAACATGTACATGATCCTTATGCATTTGAAAGTTAGGCATACTTTCAAAATACTAACTGTTATGTGACAACAAGCTATCATATTCACTATTTACATTACCCTGAAGCTGAAAACAACTAGCTCCAGTGCTCTGCATATTGTCACATTCTGTGAAAACTTCATCAAGTGTATACAAAGGGATACACTCACCATTCAACACATCTTGCAACTGCTCTATATCATTTTCAGTAGGAGGAGGCACATCATTAGTGCAATGATGGTCTAGACTTCTACCCCCACTTCCTCTTTTTACTTGGCTATGTTCTTCATCATGCTGGAAATGAGAGTCATCAAAGGACTCTAACTCCTCTTCATGGGTTGTCCAACTGTCATCATCATCCCAATCTTGCTCATCATTGAGAAACTCTGGATCAGAAGCATAATCTGATTTCAGACTGAAATCAGTGTCATCATGATCTATAAGATCACCATTAGAAGGGGCATCGGAATCACTTGCATCATACCTTGCATCCTACAGGTCCTCATCGTCAAGACTGATATGAGTTGCCCACAACAACCTAGAGCTATTGTGTGCAAACCTTTGATATTCGGTGGCTAACAAATCTAATATTTGTTCACAACATAGTAGGTCAATGTTCTATCCTACCCTCTCAACCACTTCTTCCTCTTCTTGACCTCCACCAAGACTGGATGCAATACCAAGCAAAAAATCAGGATATCCCAAGGTATCTTCAAAAAGATTACCTTCATGAGGGTGGACCTCCACATCCTCACAATCAAACCTGATATCCTCTAGAGCACTCCCTACATCAGCAACTTCATTTGTCTTCTCATGAAGACTTGTGTCAAGACTGCACTCACTTGTGCACTTGAACTGCTCAACTGTCTCATCACATTACCGATTACACCTCCCTTCTTTAAAGAGCTAGTCCAACTGATGTTCCTCTTTGGGTTCTTGGCTTGGGAGACTCAACCTCTGATCTTCTGCTTGGGGCATCACTTCTGCAAGTTGTTCAAACACAACTTCTTCATCATCTGATGAAGCATCATCAAAGGTATCAAGGAACAAAGTCCTGAGCTGATACCATGAACCAATAGAGTGCACTGGTAAGCAAGTAAACCAATCATCAGCCACACCTTCTAAAGATTTAACAAACAGCTTCATGACCACATCCTCTTTTTCAACCTGACAGTCTCCAATGAAATCAATAAAAAATTGCATATGTCTTGATGTTGATTCCTCAACATCACCTTTAAATTTGGGTAAATATTTATTAATTCCCCTAGGGGCAGCATGTGGGTAACCCTGGATTTTATCAAAATCCAAAGGGTTGTATCTTTCACTATCATACGCCCTTTTATGAAGACAAGAATGTGCCTTAAGCATGGTATCACAGCTTGTAGAGGGAGCATCAGGACAGCAATGCATTTTGCAAATGAAACCTATCCCTCTACACTATCCAGTTGCAACATTCAAATATCCCTTGATGACAGTGCTTGATCTCACCAAATAAGGGAACTAAAGTCTTTTCAATGTTCAAAAGCATGAAGAATACCTGAGAACATTGCGGCCATGGAACTATTCTTCAAATATTCAGCAGGTTCACCTTGACAGAGTCACCACCTCTTTTACAAAGGATTGAACTTCAAATGGTATGAAGCTCACTTACATGTAAATCTTTCTCTGAGTTCCATCCGACAGAGCACCATAGATCTTGTAGCTTTTAGGTTCACTGCAACAAAACTTTCTCCAGGCCTGAGATTCTTCAAACTTAGCACATAACCAACATGGCATACAAAGATATGACTCTATTGCACATAAGGCCAGATTCAGTTCGCTCCCCAGCAGAGTTGCCAATATGTTGGTTGATTTTTTTGGAGAAACCAAGTTGGTCTCCTATTCTACCTATGGAGTAGCCAACTCCAATCAAGGGCAACTCAGAGGACCTGGACCAACTAACAAGATCAAAAGATCTTTTGCACTTTAGGCTCTGCAGAACCAGGGTGGGTATACCCACACAATGCCTTAAAGAAGACCAGACATTGCTTTTTATAGCAGATGACTCCTAATGCCAAGTGTTGAGGACCTCAAATGGGGCTAGATTCTCAGTAACACAATACATGCAGCAACAAGGAGGTAGGGCAAGACATTAAACAAGAGATATTCAATTATTTATATGAATTGTTTTCTGAGAGGGACAGGGCTGGAAAACAGACTAGTGCCTAATCCGGGGTCATGGAGTCACACACAAAAGATGGAATTCATCTGCAAACAGAGCTCAATCAGTGGATCTTATTTTATTGATGCCTTGCACCAACTGTCAATGCCTTACACTGACAATCCAAACTCTTGTATCAACTAGACTCTACTTACCAAATCCAACCTGCAAACAAGTCATCATTGCTATCTATTCAAAGGATTTAACTGCTTCCTTGAAGCAGACCTATCAACAAATAACACAGTCCCATGAAGTATGAGAAGATGAACAAAAACACCTTATGCATTTATTCAAATGATTAAAATCCTAAAAATGTGGAGACAATCTGATGATATGCATGAAAGATAAGCATCTTCATGTATTCCTGCTTAACTAATTGCATTTACAGAGGAATTCAACATTACAGTTTACAAACTCAAAAATGACCTAAGACGAAACCCTAATCTATCCCAAGCTGGTCCACAAACTCAGAAAAATGGAACTGAACCAAAGGAACCAAACCCAAGGGACCGAACCCCTACATCTGGCCATGAATTCTCCCTTTATAGGAATAGGGAGAGCAACAAGCAACTGGCCAGAGTAATTACATGTCAGTAGATGACAGGGAAAATCCTAAAACAGTTCGTAGGCCAAGTCATCTGATCTACCAGCCTCTCTGGATTTTGCTAAATGCTCTGTGCCAAGTAAATCTAGGGAAAACTCGATGCAGATCCGATCAGCTCAAATCAGGCAGGACAGACATGGGCAGCCATGGCAACCAGAACAAATATGTTAGTCAGCATTAAATCCGCCATGGAATCCGCAAGCTCATACTTGAGCCATGTAAATGCATCACAAAAGACCGCCATGAATGCAAGTTCAGTGGATCCATCGACCCTCTCATCTGCCACCATGAATGCTCCAGGCTTCTATTTTTCACACGCAAACACCTTCGAAACCCTGACTAAGGTTTAGTTTGAAACTCGACTGTTGATCGTCCATGATCAGATGACCGCCTTTTAAATCTCCATTAGCTGTTGAAGTATGCTACCACCGTCGGCAAGACATAAAGAGGTCGGGGAGACCACAGGTTGAGAATCGTATGTTACATCAAGTGCTCATCATAGTCGTTAAGACATCACAACGTCGGCAAGACTACATACCGACAACCTTCGCACCTCGTCGGACAGGCAGGTCAGGAAAATAGGGTGCACTTGGCAAGACGTCATAGCGAAGTCACTCCAATATCGGCGAGAGACTGCGGAGTCAGGCAGACATCTCATAGATGATGCTTCGTTATATCAAAAGACATCCTTTCATCCCATGTCGCTATAGCCTTCAACTTTTAGGGAGACACTATATAGACCGTCCTGTGTTTTTCCAAAACATCTCAAGCTCACAATAGATCGCCAGGACATTAATGATCTCACACCGACTGAAACCTTTTTCCTTTTGTGCATCACTATAACATTAAGATATCGGGAAGACCTCCTGTAGAGCACACCATGTCTTTCTGAAATACTTCATTCACTTGTGTGTCATTGAGACAATCAAAACCTATGCCAACTAAGACCCTTTATGTTTCATCGACGAGACCGAAGGTCGCTCACCGAGACCTCTTGAATTCGGCAAGACGTTATATCAATAGCCACAACTCACGTCGAGAGACTTCCATATGCTCTTGTCAGTGAGACCAAGAGGAGTTCGCCGAGATGTTACACCGAAAGCTCCAAGTCTGGCCGAAGTGAATTCCATATGTTATGTCGGTGAGACAAAGAAACTTCGCCGAGACCTATTCTGAAAACCCAGACTCTTGCCGATTCGCTTCCATCCATCATCGGTCGGTGTGACCTTGCAAATTCGCCATGACTTCACACCGATGGCATTACACGAGGGGTGGCAAAAGGATTTTGGGGAGACCAAGGGGAGTTGGGAAGACCTCACCCCGAGTGGACATCAACACACCGATGGGAAAAAGCCCATCGGTGAGACACAAAGAAGTCGTGAAACATCTCCCCGACACAACCAACATAGGCTGACAGAAAAGAGACCTCGGGGAGACAGCACGGGGTCGCCGAGAGGTTATCCCAAGAACCAAAGGTCACAGCGAAGGCAACGTGGGGCCGGTGAAAATGGTAACAAGGGGCCAGGAACGAATGAAAAATGGGGCTCGGGGGAACCGTAAGTGAAGAGCGAACCGGGCGGACAGGTCACCAAAGAGAAAGAACAAGCGGCCAAAAAATAAAAGAACACAGCAGACCCAAAAGGAGAAAACAAAAACCCCAACCAGGGTTTCAACCCAAGAAGGAAACAAGAAGGCAAGACAAAAGAACCAGAGGGAGAAATACCCACCAGAAGTGAATTCAAACACGTTGAGCTCAACCCTCGTGGGAGCCCACTTAACCCATGTGCCAAAATGATAGAAGATTCCCAAGCTAAAGATTTGTCAAGAAAATCAAAGGCAAACAACTAGAAAATGAGAGACAACCAAAATAGGCACTAACAGGGTTGTAATTATGTAAAGACATTTCATTATCTTTTTCTAATTTTGCATGAGGATAAAAAAAAAATCATCATGTTTAACTCATTGTGGCAGCCTATAATTCCAAGGCACCATGTGCTAAGTGTTAAGTCCATGACATTATTTATATCTAAGTCACACAACATGGCTTCCTTAGTGATAACCAAATAATATACAATGTCAACCAAAGACAAAACACCATATTCCCTTCAAATAATTACCAACTCAAATTGACATCAATGACAAATAAACACAATGCCAAAGGTCAAAAGGGTCAGCATAGGTAACTTTCCATGTTCAAATGACAACTTCTTGACAACTTTGACAACTTTCTTCAATCTTGTAACTTTGTCTTCAAACTATCTTCAAGCCTCAAAGCACCTAGATCTGTAACCATACATGTAGAGGAGAGAAAAATGTTGTTTTGTTAGTGGATAGGGTTTTTTCTTGGTCAAACCTTGTTTTGGTAATCAAACCTTAATGAGAAATGAAACATGAAACATAAGATGAAACTATAGAACCTTGTTTGAAACTTTGTAGATCTACAAACAAGCATGAAGTGGCCCTAATGGATGTAGATCTTGATCATGATTCTTGATGAAAGATAATCCCTTTGAATACTTGAATTGATCTTGAACAATGCATCACAACATTTTCTCAAAACCACATGCATGATGCATCAAGCATTTGATATGGTAATGGATCTTGTTTGCTACAACAATATTCTATAAATCTCCCCTTGAATTCCTTCTTGAATAATCTATAATTATCTTGTGAAGTCTTAAGATGCTTGACTCAAAATTTCTAGATGAAACTAAGTGAAATAACCTTGTATTTATACTTATTTATGCCAAATTTCTTGAAATTGCAACACTACAAGGCAACATCAGATCTAGGATAATAAAATCCCACCAAGAATTTGATTTAAATTAGGTCCAAGTTAAAGTGATATTCATATGCTAGTTGTGGTGTATGAGTCCCAGTAGCTAAAACTTGGGGCACAAATTTCTAGAAGTGTCTTGTTCAATGTGCAATTTGAAATAAGGTCTGAAGACCTAGGTGGGACTCATACACCCAAGGGGGTGTATGAGTCCTAGATCATTAGATATAGGACTTAATTAATAAACATGACTACAAACATTAGATTATGATTTGTCATTTATGATGTGTTAGAATTTTCCATAGAAAAATGCATTTAATAAGGCTCGTGGATGCAAAATAGGGCCAATTAAAGCATAAAGAAGCCAAATTAATTAATAATTCCCTAGATTAGTGTGAAAGCATAATGATACACTTTACAACACCCTAAATAAGGCACAATTAGGTCCATTTAGTTTAAAAGGTCCCTAAACTTAATGTGAATGTGTAAAACACATTACAACACTAAATCAAGGCAACATTAGGCTCATTTTAATATTAATTATTCCCAAATTAAGTTTGAAAAAGGGAAACTTTTTCCTACACTACAGAAAATAATGTAAGAAAAGAAATTGTAACAAATTGAATATAGTTTCTAAGATACTATTCCTTTTTAGGAAAAAAAGAAAATCTATTTGATGAAAATTTGAAATTTCAATGAAGTACTAAATTTTTCAAGAAAAAATAAAAAGCAAGTCTATGTCTTACCAATTTAAGTACAGAAAAAATTAATATATTTATTTAAAACTTTAAATATAAGTAGAGGACACATACTCAAATGCACCACATTTCTTTTTAAAAAATTCTATAAGTAAATAATTAATTATGATTTTTTATTAAAACTTTTTAAAAATATTAAAACTTGTTTTTTTGACCACCATAACTTGGTCTAAAATTTATGAAATTCAATTTTATTTTTTTATCCTATAGTATGAGAAGCATAGAATGTGCTACATCTTTTGGATTCAAAATATGTGAAATTGTTTAAGAATTATAGATTTTTTCAATCAACCTATCAATCAGGACTTTAGTCAGATTGTATGTATAAAATCAATAATAATTATTTATTTAATTCCATATAAGGAATATATTATATTTTTGGAAAGCTGAAAATTTTCTCAATAAACTCTTTTCATTTAATCAAATTTGGATTAAAAAAAGTCATCAGCCATTTTTGGTCATATCGCCACTTTTTGGACCCCCATGATCCTGCACTTACCCGATTAGTGTAATATATTTCAAGGAGAATAATTAGAGTGTTTTCATGTTGGATGGATCACTAAGTATAATTATGTGATCTATTTATTAGAAGGTCATATTATTGCAAGGCAATAGCATTTGATTAAATTGGAATTACCATTAAAAATGTCTACTATTAGGAAAAATAATGCATATAAATATATGAGTATGCAATCCCTAATAGGCACATGTTTTTCTTTACATATCCCCCCAACCCCACAAACAATATAGTTATGGAAAATCTCAAGCAATATGTAAATTACTTTTATTTATCTTCTTTCTTTATACAAGGATTTCAAAAATTATGAGTGAACTAGTCATGTGTGAAAATTTGTAAATCATTATCAATATGTATAAATTTTCATATTGTATACATACTATGATGTAACTATGCCATATATTTCCATTTAGTGTCATGAAGAGGAACCTATCTTGCTCTTGTAGAGCCTAAAGTGCAAGGGAGAAAATTGTGAAACCCATCTCCTATTCGTTAGCCAATATTTCAATATCTTTCAATATAAGTTTTGGTAAAACTTTAGAAGTCATTGAAATATAGGTTAGAGAATGAAAATTTATGACTCTATTGGGGACATCTAAAGCTAATAATCTTGAAATTGAGGCATCATTTGAAGATTTATGAAGTGTAAATGCTCTACTGGTGGATTGAACTAAAAAAAGTTGACCTTTGAAGAGATTTCATTTGTTCAAGGGTTTTGTCGTCTTTGAAGAGAAGGCTACTTGTAGAGTAGGAAAAGTGATCCTAGATCCCACTAGATTAACTAGGATTAACTTCTTTTCACTTTGACTCCACATTCAAATACAAACTAACTCAAGATTTATGATTGGCTTGTTGCCACAAGGGAGACCCAATCTCCTAGGGTTTGTGATCTCTTGAGTTGCAAAAATGACAAGTTTTATGTATGTTTTAACAAGCTCATTCAACATAAACCCTAGATCTCAAAATGTAATTTATCGCACAAAAAATATAAACTACTAGAACAAACCCAGATTTGAAAAAGGGAACCTACCATCTAAATTTGAAGTATAATTCACCGTTCAAGGGTGTGGGAACCCTTGACTAAGATATAATATTTGGATTTGCAAAATTGTGTTATAAGGTATATATCTACACTTTGTTTTCCTATAGTTTCCTATTGATGAAACCTTCATATCTAATTTGCACACATGAAAAGAGGGGGGAAGGTTGTGTTATATAGGGGCTTGCCTAAGTTAAATCCCATTTTGGTGTTTCCCACTCCATTTACAAGAAATTATTATTATCAAGAGGGCATACCCTAGGTCAAGCAAAGGAAAAAACAATAATTGATTAAAAAACAATTGAAATGATAATTGATAATTGAAAATATTATCTTTGGTATGAAACCCTTGATGAAGTGATGTCAAGAACAAATTTCCATAATTTTTTATCGATGGATGGCTTGATTACTTGATGGAATTGCAAGAGGTTAGCTCATAAAACACAATAGATTTTTGTAAATAGCATGTAGAGGATAACTCAATACATCTTCATAATTTTATCATGTAGTAGATCCTTATTCATAATCATCTCCTTCCTAATGTTCAAATGAGAATAAAAATTACTTAAATATACATCCTGATAGACATTTTTTATTATAGACTTACTTGGGATCCTTTTAATCCTCCAAATACCAACACTAGAAGTTAAATTTAAAATAAGACCCCTTTAAGGTATAGGGTTACCATGCCCTTGATTGGGTGATTTTTTTCTCAAACTTATCAAGATGTTGGGGATTTAAATATAATTTATCAATTTGGACTTGAAATGAATAAATTTATATTATAATTAGTGTTGTAGGAAAAATAGGGTGTCAAGGTACTATGAAATTGTCAAGGGTGAAAATTTATGAGGCTGCATTTAGCTCCCACTTTAGTGATAGTATGATCTTACGTTCATACTCAAACTAAAAGAATAAATATCCATATTGAAACACTAAAGAGACAAAATGACACAAAGTTGAGGGGTGTGTAAGACCCCAACTTAGGATCCCATCAATCTGCAATGTTAAGACAAACATACATGTAAGATAAGGAAATATTCAATCATACATATATCACTCATTAAAAAATCAATGGATTACACTTAAATAATACATAAATCATACATAAAGAAAACACGTTGCATACAAAGAATACATGAAGAAAATACATGGAATAAATGATGTGAACATGTGAAATACATGAAGAAAACACATGAAATACATAGGGAAAACACACCAAATAAACAAATAAAACACATAAAAGACACAAGGAAAACACAATCAATATAATACAAACATGATAAAAAATAAAACATAAACACAAGGTTAGTACGCTAAAAAGGATTCAATTCACTAAGTGCAGAGAAAGGGGATTCGTTGCTTGTGAGTCTCTTGGTTACCAAGAGAGTTCCAGGGAATGAACTACCCTAAACTACCTCATGTTATCTAATAAGGAATTGAGCTCAAGTAACAAAAGTTCTAGAATCAAAATGAATAGGTCACAAAGGATTTCAAGAGAAACTGATGATTTTTCAACCAAAGGATGATAGTGTAGCATATGGACAGTAATGAGGTGCATAGGTGTCCCAAAGGTGCACTGGTGTCTCATACAAACTAAAAATCAAGAATTTCATTGAAAACACAAAGTGCTCCAAATTCTACCCTAATTTCTTAGAACTCTTGAAATGTGAGAAAGTAACCAAGAATAACATAATTGAAATAAAGTAAAGTAAAGTAAGTAAAATATAAATGATAAAGTGGGAGAAGGAGAGAAAGATAATTCTTATAGCAACCCAAGAAATGAAGCCTCGAAAAAAGAGATATATTCAATACCTGCACACATAAGACTGAAGAAAATTATTAGGGTTATTTAGGGGCTTGTCTTAGTCAAACCCCTATTTCAATATTCCTGCCTCCACGGACACCTAGATAGATAGATAGATAGATAGATAGATAGATAGATAGAATAACAGACACCAAAATAGATAGATAGATGAGATAGTTAAATGCATAGAAAAGGGATGTGAGAGATCCCAAGATGCCCAAAGACACAAGACAAGAGAGATATCACCTGGAAGGCTTGAAGAAGCCAAGGAGAGAGAGAAATTTGTGATAGACAAGAGAGTTGTAGACAACATTTTACTTGAATGTGAGAGTGTTGTCATAATAAGTTGTAGAGAACTTTTCATGAAAGAGGGTAAGAGAAAGAGTAGAGAGAAATCAAAGATCCAAATATAATAGACCCAGAGAGAATAATAGAATTGAAAGGATATATTTAAAAGAGAAAAGAGGAGGGAAAAGAAGGTTTGTGAGCCATTACAAGGCATCACGAGATGTTACCATCGAAAAAATCAAGTGACAAGTGGAAAAAGGCCCAGAAACAACCATTTGGACATCAAAATGTCATGGGATGCTAGCACAGTGTGTGGATGTCAATGTGGTGCACTAGTGTCGAAAAAAATCAAGCCACCAAACAACATGAAAAAAGAAAGCACAAGGTTTGATCGAAAGTTGATGCAAAAGGGTAGTTGTTGAAAAGGGGTCTCAAGAATCCTAAGAGGGGAAAGGCTAATGTAGGGGATAAAATGAGCCCACACAAATGCTAAGGGAGTGGACATCAAAGTGGATGCAAAAATGTAAGTGAAATTGCAAGGGGTGCAATTTATGACATTACACTTAGATAAAGAGACTTCAGCCTTAATTTTTTTCTCAAATACCAAACATCATCCCTCAACTATAATGTTAGAAAAAATGGTGCTCTCATAAGGATCAACAATTTGTGTTATGCTAGATCACTCATGAGATACATAGATTCACTAGCTAGAAATTTTTGCTATGCTAGGTGGCCATGTAAAAATGCTCAATCTCATAGACTAGAAAGCTCTAGTATGCTAAATCCATGGATTATTTTTCTAATCATGTGTCAAGATGTGTGTAAAATTTTCATGTTGTGTGGGATAATTTAACATCACAGGGGACGAATCACCTAAGGGGGTGTACAAAAGTTTAATGTCATGAGGGACAAATTAAATGCTTAATGTAATAGGGAACAAATTGATAACCACACCTCAAGGCATGTTAATGTAGAGGTAGACCGACTGCTCAGGACTCCTAGTCACGGGAGGATATAGAATAATAGGCTGCCATGATCTACCTCAAGCTAATAGAATGTTTTAGGAGATTTTAATGTTTTAAGGTTGAAAGAAAGAGCAACCAAGTTGTTGTTGTCCTTTAGCAAGCTCGACTATTTTAGGAAGTTAAGTGAGAAATTTTCTAGAGCCTAGACTATAACTTAGGCATCTCATTGCCAAAGGACTATAGTGTGGGACACAAATGATAGTACAATGCACTAGCGTCTCAGTGAGGCACTGGCATGACTAAGCATCATATCATGACATATGGATATCGGTGGGAGGGAAATGAAAGTCTCGACAACATTTCAATAAAGCTTCATCGAGAGATGACAACAAAGAGTGATGTCATGACTGATTGGTGGCAATGAATGATTGAGAAACAATGACATGGAGGTTCTTCATTAAGATATATGGATATCAATGGGAGGGAAATGAAAGTATTGATGACATTTTGATAAAGTTTCATCAAGGATACCTTGTTTCAAAGAAAGTTGTTTCAAAGTCTCTTCGACGACCTGATGGAAACTTAACTAGAGACTTCTAGATTTTAGGGAGATTCACTTTGATGTCCCCTCGACATAGCAAATATTTTTGGACTAATCACCGGTGTCCCCCTTGGGGGTTCGTGACATGGCTTAACTGCCTCCCGTGGATCTAGGTAAGTCTAGTGTTTGTAGTGGGCATTGATGGGTCGATCTTTTGGCACAACAACAAACATACCAACAATTGGTATCAGAGCCTTGGATCACAGGTTCAAATCCCCTCGAGTAACGCTAGGGGGGGATTGTTGGACTAATCACTAATGTCCCCCTTCGGGGTTCGTGGCATGGCTTAACCGCCTCCCGTGGATATAGGTAATTCTAGTGTTTGTAGCGAGTGTTGATGGGTCGATCTTTTGGTGCAATGGAAAACATACCAACAAAGATATTGCATTAACCTTGGTGGGACCCGATGGGAAGGTAATGGTGATGGAGTTTGATGACATTGATAGAAAAATGGTAGATGGAAATTGGACGACAATTCAATTCGCATCGTGGTTGAAAATTACCAATGATTGAAATGATAGTGATTAGTGAGAGTGGTCAATATCGGTGTGACATGGAATTGTCTCAGCCCAATAACATAATGTGTTTTCGATAGCATGGCATGGATGTGGTGATCGATAGTAGACAACGAGGAAACCATTCCTAATTTTTGGTTTGGGTGATGGAGGTGGTACTAAGGCAAGGCGAGTAAAAGCATTAAATAAAGATCAGATTATAGAAACCTGAGATGGATGATGTGGTTACAGTGAAGGAAAATAGATTTCTTGCTAGAGAAGATAAAGAGGAAAGGATATAAACTCTTGAGGAAGGAGAAGAGAAGGGAGGTTGATTGGTGAGAAGAGATCCAACAAGAAAAAAAAAGAGACTTGACTATAAAGTCATGAGAGCATAGACCATCCTGGTTTGTCTCAAATTTGCAGATTTGCAAATGATGTATTTAGGAAACCAATATGATGACATGTAATGTTCTAATATCATTGCAGAAATAAAAGAAATATTTTCTTTTCTCTTGCATTTTTGTTGTATAAACCTGTGTTGTTGTAATTTTTGGTCTATAAGAGGAGTACCCTTCGTTAATAATGCTAAAGTACAATATCAACTCAGAATAGTTTGAGAGATTACCATTGAATTGGTAATCTTCCTCTGAATTTTAGTTGAGGTATAGCTCCCTCTTTTGTTATATTTTTGTATTTTTGAATATTTATGTACTCAAGGTATGCTTTTAACCAAAAATTAGAAAAGGAAAGCTAACACATGTTCATAGCCATGAGACAAACGTGAAAGAGAATGTTGTAAGTTAAATTTTTGCTAAAATGAAAGGACTAGAAAATGATCAATATCGTGACTCACAAATTAGACTACAAACACTTTCTAACTCAAATCAATACAATTCTAATCATCTATTGTAGATAAATGAACTAAATGTCACTAAGCATTACATTCTTAAAGGAAAGGTATATCCAAATGATTGTCAAATCTCACAAAATTTCTCACAAACGTTAACATTTAATTCAAATTATTGCACATGGACAATAACATTCACAAAAAATGAATTGAAACTAAAAAATTTGATCCTTTATTAATATTGATTCTCACTCATGCATCACAATGCAAGAGGGATCAAAGTGTCAAACCCTTGCAAAATATTATAATTGAATATTTAAACTTCAACATTTGTAACAGCTTGAGATTTCTTTGAAACTGCTTTCTTGTTGTACTAATTTTTAGCTACAACTCAATTGGTGGAGTTGATTAAATACTGTTATATTTGAAAGTAAAAAATATAGTTATTTCTGCATATGCTTAAGTGTCATTTGCACTTTATTCATCATTCATCAAGTGACAGTTATGCAAAGTGTTTGAGAGAACTGAATTTCAGAAGTATTGTTCAAATATTTCATAAATCAAATAAAGTACAGAATTGAGCATACAAATGGTAAAGCATGACTGAATGCTTTCATCTATTTCACAAAGTGATTCACATTACAACATGTTCATTTGATTTCAGGAATTCAAATGATGATACAACTTTGCACTTTAATGTTTTTCTTTCAGAATGGAAATGAAAGAATGAAATTAAATATCCACACAAGCCGTGGTTTTAGCCATTTCCATTCATGACAAGAAAATAAATATACAACTGAAAGTGAAAAGAAGATAACATTAGACATATCCTTCATTTCCTGAGTTGGTCTTTGGTTGATTCCTCATAGCTTGCTCCATTCTACTTCCGCTCTCGAATGTGCCTACAAAAGATTGAGAAAGATGTCAATTAAGAGCTTGGGATATGAATAATACTACATGCAATACTAATAGAGATATATTTCAATCCTTGCAATGCACAGAACCAACAAATGAAAGGAACATAAACATAAACTGAAAAGGGAAACATCATCATCACATATTATTTTTTATGCTAACATCATTTGTTTCCTTGTGTAGGTATAGGAAAATTCATGTAGCTGATTATCTTTTGAAGACCAAGCATGTGGGAAAAAATGAGCTCCCACAAGGGTAGAGCTCAGCATGCTGCCCCTTAAACATTACAGGTGGGGCTGAGTGAAGAATTGCAATCATCATGAAGGAGTAAAACAGATTTTTAGTCATAAAATAAATCAATTTTATTGTTCTCTCATAACAATCAAGGAGCACACTATTTTGAAAGCTACAGGTGAACAATAGACCTAATGAACTTAATGAATTCAAGTGAATAGGCATACATAATGCCTCATCAATAAGACACTATTCAGTAATGGAAGCATGTGAAAGAGCTTTAGATTCTCATTTGAACGAAAGATGACAAGCATAAGGTGATTCATAAGTACCTACTAATGTCTGAATGCAAATGTTGCACTAGATGGAGGGTGAAGTTCTAAGAGTACACTGCTTTGAAGGTTTGTTTCATCCTTCAACATATATTTTGCATAGAGTTAAAGAAAATGAAATGTGGACATGAATTTAAATATGTAGGATTTCTATCCAGAATAAGCAGAAATTTAAATTGAACAAAGCATGAAGGAGTTTTAAAGATGCAAGTTGAAGCGATATAAGGTGGCATGAGAGTCACAATAATGCATAGGAGACTAGAGAAAGCAAACAGTCTATAGATTTTAATTAAAGAATTTGTGTGTGTAAGATGATGACTTTTAGAAGGAAATGTGCTCCATATAATGTTTTGAGATTTTCAGTAATACCCATGAAGGATACATTCATATTTTTGCAGATTTTCGAGTGTTTAACCTTGTTGTTTCAAGCAGATACAATACAATGTCTTATTCAGTATGCCAGTGCTAGGGTTTCAATCAAAGGGAAATACAGTAAACTAGAAATGCAAGTGGAGTATCCATTCTTACACAGATACAAACTTTTTGAAGTTTTTTTGACAGAGATCACAATGTAAACGAAATGCTTATGGGTCAAACTCCAATTTTGAATGTGTAACAAAATATACAGATTCTTCATTATTTCGAGAATACCCACATGGAGTTTTTTGACTGTCTATGCAGTAACAAGTGAATTTATTCTAGAATTACAAAGGATTTCTTTCATTTTCAAGCATACCCCCATTGGGTTTTTGACAAAAGTGCAGATTATACTCGAAATAAGGAATGCCCATATGGGAATTTTAAATCAAAATGCAGATTTTCTCCAAAATACCATCTACCCATGAGAGGGTTTTGACATAAATTACAAAAGAAAGGTAAATGCCTAATGGGTCGAGCCCATACAAGCTTCAAAATATTTAGTTTGAGCATAAATGGCCGCGGCCTGGAGGAGTGCTTTGTTCATAAAAGTTTATCAATTCAGAAAGGTAAAATCCACTTGAAGTTTTCTTTAAAAGTCTAAAAATTTGAAACAAAGAATGTAAAGTGCAGGAGTTCTCCATGGAGGTTTAGTTTGTGGCATGAATGGTCGTGGCCTGCACAAATGGCTTTCAGATTTGTTCCTTAATGATCATCTTGCTCGCGCAAAGAGAAGTTTTTATGAGGTTTTATGAAGGGTAGAACATGATGAGGATGCAAAGAGAGTAAGAGTTTACCCTTGTGTGCATGAAGAAAGCTTATGAGCCTGCGGTGAAGCCATAGCAGAGCTCCCTGTAACGCCCCAAGTAATGTCTCCCATGGTGCCTCATGGAGGAAGAGGATATAAGAAGGAAAGAAACACATGGGGGCCGAGGTATGTAAATGAAAACATCAGATACAGACATAGCCAAAGGCCACGACCTTTAAGTCAAAATATTTCAAAATGGTGCCAAAGAATCCATGAAATGGGTTAAGGAATAACTTACCATGCATTTTTGAAGGAGCATCCATTTCCAAGAGAGGTCGACAGCCAAGTCTCCAAGAACTTTGAACTGAAACCCTAGTGTTGGCAGTGCTTCTCTTAGGCAAAGCCTTCTCTTCAAAGTTACAAGGGTAGAATGAAATGATGATTAGGGTTTTTGCTTTAGTTTTGTTCCATTTTCACCCTAATTCGACTTAGTTAAGATTACCAAGCTTTTAGAAATATCAATTTCTAAGTTTAATATTCATGTGGCTGAATGTATTGACCTAGGTCGACCTTGGTCATTTTCATAAGACTTTGAGAGTCTAAATCTAGTTCAGGATTTTGAGATAATGCCTTAGTGAAAATTGGAGATTGATAAATATCCTAGATTTTAATTGATTTTGTGAGAAATCAATTAAAACAATAATTGAGCTTTTACTTATGGCTTAGGGTTTTTATTTTTAATTGATTTTAAAGAAATCAATTAAAATATTGATAGGAGATTGCCTTACATTTTTTATGATTTTTTCTAAGAAAATCAAGAGTTGTAAATGGAGAGATTAATTTATTATTTTTGCAAAAGATTTTCAAAAAATATTTAATTGCAAAGGATAGATCAAATTGAGGAGATTTAGAATTTTCAAGCTATGTAAAGTAGGAATAAAATAAATTGTTTTATTCTTTGCTATTTTTAGCAGATTTGTGAGAGATATTTCCTTGGTCGGATTTGAGATTCTTGTTGGAGAGATAAGGTTTTTTTTTTTCGCTTTAAAAGCATATTTGGTCTATTTTGAGAGGCTTTTCAGTATGTATATGCAAAAAGTGTTATTTTTCCACTTTTGTGCAAGCTTCTTGGGCAGTTTTGGATACCTTTCCTGGAGCTTTTTCTTTGAGCTTGGATTAGGGTTTTGAGTGATATATCTTGTGAAAAGCTTAATGTTTTTCTCAGTTCAGATTCTAGTTTCTTTCTCTTACACATTTTTTAGCTTGTAAACTTCTTTGTACTTGGGTTTTGAGAGTTTCACTCCATCTAATAAAAAGCAACATTCTTATCTCCAATTTTTGTCTCAACTTGCAGTTTTAGTATGATGTTTATATTATGATTCTATTTACAGATCCTCTTTATGTCCTATTATTGCAGATCATCGATGCAGAAAGTTCATTTTTTGTAGGTTGCATGTTGTGTTTAAATCTAAACCTTCATGCAAATCAATTTTGTACTGGTGTTCATGAGAGATTGTGAATTCATTGTTGTTTTTTTGAAGACTGTTTGTGGGTGAAATATCAAAGTCATTTTTTAAGTTTGAGGATCATTTTAAGTCATAGGTTTTAA
>VDFB02252862.1:0-60335 GCA_007258455.2 Sequoia sempervirens | reverse complement strand
ATGAGTAACAATAACCATGGAATGATCAAAACATCATGCCATTATTGTAACTATTCAACATTTGTCTTCTACATTCACTAGCCTTATGACCAAATCTATTGCATGCATATCATTGACCAAAAAATGATTGAAAATTTTGATTTATCATGCTTTTACATTCTATAGCTCTATGCCCAAATTTATTGCAAGAATAATAGTGACCTTTAAAAGATAAATACCTTTGTGCAGCTGGTTGTCTGAGAGGAGGTCTCTTGAGATTTTTCTTCTGGTTCTAGACATGTTTGATATTGCTCTTGTTATCTCTAGTTTCCCTTTGTTAATTATTCTTCTTATCAACATTGTCTGGAGTTCAATTTTCCTTTGAGCTTTCTCCTTTTTCAAACCCTAATCCTTCTTTGTCCTTATGAGATATTTAACTAGCAAGCATATCATCAAGCAAGGTGGAGCTCTTCTTGAATTTGTCATCTTGACTCTTTGATTTCTCCAAATCTTTCCTCAAAGACACAATCTCTTCTTCAAGATTTGAGCATTCTGCAGACTTGTCTTTCAATTTGGCATTCAAGCAGTCTTTAACTCTTTTTCCTTCTTCAACCCACACTTTCAGATTAGTAATTGTCTCATTTCATTGTTTGAGTTGCTCATTCATTTCTATGAGTTGATCTTTAACTTTCTTGAATTGATTTCTCAACTTCTTGATACAATCATCCACATCCTTGATATTTTCTTTCAAATCTCTATTCGCACATTCTGCTTTATCTAGGTCCTCAAGAGAAAATCTGAGTTCTTCCATATCAACTTCACAGTATACTTCACTAAACCCTTCCATTATAAGTTCTTCCAAAGGGATATGATACTTCCTAGTTGCTCTGTGTTCAATCTCCAAGATCTACCTCAACTATTAGGAAAATTGAAGGAACCTTGCTCTGATATCAATTATTGAACACCCAGAATACTGAGGGTGAGGGGTGAATCAATATTCATTAAAATTCAATAACTTAAAAATACATTACAAAGCATCTCATTAAACTTGCAAAAATGGAAAGAAATAAAATAAAACATGCACCACAACAATCAACAAAAGAACACCAATGCAATAAAACCTTGAAAGGGAAAACCACGCTTGACATTAACTCATTATCATAACCGCCATGTAGCCAGATCACAACTTAAAGGACTCATTGTCCAAAAAATGGGAGGGCTCACTACCCAAGGAAGATCACTTCTTGAATTACAAAATGAACATACAAAAAAATGGCTCACTGCCACAATTTGAACTGTAAACAATGCATCTACTCTGTTGAAAATATAGTTCCTTGTTCTGCTAAAAAAATTGACTTTACACACTTCATCCTTCACTGTCACTCTTATGTGGATGCACAAGATTAACACTATCACATTATGCTCTTCTCTCTACATCATAAAAGTAATGAATTGTCCTTTTCTCTCTCTATATATATCTTTTCCGCAAACAGTCATACCATCAACTAGGTTGGCCTAAATGTATGAAATGTGTGACCCCAAAACCTGTTGGCTCAAAACTCCAACATACATGCCTTGGGAAAGTAACCAAAGTGTGTTCTTCACCAAAATAGGTTGGCATGACCTATAAATATTCCTATAAATCCACTCCATACACAATTCAGTCCCACACGACCCCAAAACCCTTAGGTCAGCACCACACAATAAAATGGGTAAAACAACAATTGAATGAACCAATTATTCATCCAAAACTTGACATGCGGATCACCAAACCACTTGAAATTCAAAATACATACACACATTTGACATCTCCCAACACTTCCTAAAATCCACAACACACAATGATCATTTGTAGTGGAAGGCGATGCATTCCAACATGAAATTTGCTACTATAACTTTGTCACTACTTAGTCCAATACTCTGTCAATAATATCTTCTATTATGGAAGACATAAAACCCTAAATTTTTGGATATGGACTCCTTCAATATGTACTATTATTACTTCAAAACCGCATATGACAAGATAATGCAAATGTGGAACAATGCAGACCACAAATCTGTTCCCCTGTTACATTGAAAACACACTATCTTAGTTTGGGACTTAGCCAATTTCCAAAAAAACTTGGTTTTCTTTGAACTATATTCATATTGATATACCATCAATTCTACAATGGGTTGACATCAATGATAACACCATACACCATCATGCTCATATGTCAACAAAAAATGCATAGACAAGGGATGATAAATCCCAAGATGCTTAAAGATGTAAGACAAGTAGATATTATTTGTAAGGCTTGAGGAAGCCAAAGAGAGAGAGAGATCTATGAGAGACAAGAGAGTTGTAGAGAATGTTGTGAGAGCTTTGAAATTGCAATAGTAAGCTGTAGAGAGTTGTGCTAGCTTGAGAGAAAGAAAGACTTCTTGAGAGAAAGAGAAGTGAGGAAGAGCAAGAGAGAAAGATCAAGATAAATCAAGAGAGAGAAAGAGAGATGAAAAGGTAGATTTTAAAGAGAGAAAAGGAGGCTTCTGAGCTGTTACAAACTATCTCGAGCCATTTCCACTGACCAAGGTCAGGTGACAAGTGGCAAGATGCTCGTGAATGACCTTTTGAATGTTAAAATGTCACAAGATGCTAGCACGGTGCGTGAAAATCTCTGTGACATGCTAGTGTCTAGAAAAATCATGCTAAAAATGATAGGAAATGAGGGAAACACAAGATTAATACAAAACTGACACACAAAGGTAGCTATTGAAAAGGGGTTTTGAGCATCCTGAGGGAAAAAAAGGATGATGCAAGGGCTAAGATGAGCCTACAAAAATGCTAAGGGACTGCATACTAAAGTGGATACAAAAGTGTAGGTGAAATTGCAAGGGTATGCAATTTTTGACACTACACTTCAAATTTTTTTTTTCGCAATATATGCATTTTGTCAACATCAAAAAAGGAAAACATAAGTAAAATATGCTTCTCGTACAAAGCACCATGTCTAAGTGAGAAGCTGGCTCGAGATGATGAAAATCATCCAACCTCCAATTGTGAAGGTTTAAAATAAGTATTAATCCATAATATCTTCAAAATAATAATCTTCAACAAAAGCACCATCTAGGGGTCCTCATCCTCAACATATCCTCAACACAGGCTAAGTTAACATCATTTCATTTTTTTTTGAGTTTCCCCTTAAGAACATTATTGGCTTGAGTTCTACAAGTCCAAGCTGCATGACCCTGAACTTACAATATTAACATTCAATTTCATTTTTTTTAATTATTGTTTTGTGAGTTTAATGCATTCTCTTGTTGAGAAACAATTTTTGAATCTTCTACATTTTTTTTTCTTCTATTAAAAGGGCTGAAATCATATATTCTAGTGTTTGAGAAGTTATTTGACTAAATGTTCAAATAACATTATTGTATTTTGAAGATAAACTATTTAATAAAATAGCCTTAGCATCTTCATCATCTATTGAAGCCTTGACTTCTACCAATTGTCTAATGAGAGACCTCAAATTACTTATGTTATTTGACATAGTAATTCTATCTTCTATTTTGAATCTAAATGATTGAAGTTTTAGGGAAAACTTTGCATTAGAAGCTTTTGCTCCAAACATTTTATTCAAATTATTCGAAATTTTTGATGATGATTTGTCTAAATCTACACAATGATCTAATTCAATGTTATAAGAAAGCAAAGACCAATAATAGCTTTGACTTTATCATCTCTTTTCTGCCATTTCAATAGTTTATTTACATTTGCAAAAGGTGTTCTATTCCCATTCACTATTCCCTATAAATTTTTATTTATTAATTGCATTTGAATTTTTGTTTTCCAAATATAAAAATTGAAACCAAAATACTTATTTAATAGAATCTCTATTTAAAAAAATAGAAACTAATACCAACCTTATCACTCCAAAAAAATCAATGAAAATCCACTTCTAAAAATCTTTAAAAAATGTACCATGCTTGTTAATTGTTGAGGGCTGGCCAAATAGGTGAAGCATTACATTGGAGGTTGCCGCAGAGAAAAATCATTTGACCGAGCTCAACATCTAATATATTAAGTAGAAACTATATCAAATGAATATCTTGATTGGAAGACAGCCGTTAAATCTATGGTACAATTACCATAACGGATGTCTCTTTTATCCCGTAACCATTCATGTCCAAAAACATCCTGTCTGAATGGCTATAATTTATAGACAAAATACTGATACTAAAATTGCCCTGTTCCAAGATATAATTAGTAATTTCTTTCTTGTAATAAAAAGGAACTTCAAATCCCTAGAAGATAGGTTACATGTCTAAATATATAAATGTTAACCTTAAATAAGGTAAATTACCACATCCAATAATAGATGTGGCATACCCCAACAGACAAGGCTAGCTGTGAATTTGACAGAAGAGATTCTCTTTGATCGTGGCATCTAAGCCTGCGTCACAATGCAAGGGAATTTCAAACCTATAAAAAAAATATAGTAATTTCATTCTATGAAAACTTGGAAAAGTCTAAAAAACATTATTGACAACAAATTACATTAGTCTACGTCCCTGATAAGAATCTTGTGAAAGGAAAGCGTGTCAGTAAGGCGGGTATCCTACTCCTCTTTAAAGTTGGCAGAAAATAAAATTTAATGGGGTTTCCAGGGACAACCAAGGAAGAGGTGGAGAAGGTAGTCTGCTCTGGGATGACAAAGGGCACTGGTTTGGAGCTCTCTGTAAATATAATACTAGGTATCAATAGTTTTGCAGGATCTAGACAGTTAGTTTGAATGTCTGAAAACAACTATACAGTATGGGACATAACAACTAGCAGTCAAATGAGACTATCATAATTATTCAAAGGATGTTGAAGGATGGAGTCCCAAACGGGCATCTAGACATCATCGAAGCATCATAAGCTTTAATTGGATACTACTTGTACAAGTTGTGACGCTGGTATGGAGTTGGTAATCCAAGTTCTAAATAACAACAGTAGAGTTCAATTCAGATATTATAAAAGAGGTTTGATTTATATAAGTAATTATGGTAAACATAATTTTTTTTATAGTTCATGAAATTAGTGTGAGATGTTTCTGGATTTGACTGTTAGTTTTTTCTATCAATGTTTTGGATCAAATTCCATGATTCATTATTTCTCTTCTCTTGAATTTTATTTCCTAATAATGAATCATGAAGTTTTATTTGAAACATCCGTGAAAAAAACTCAGAATCAAATCCAAAAATATCACATGTTAAAGTAATTATCATTAAGCCAATATTTCCATAGACTACAAATGTAAAAAACAATAGATAATTCTAATCTCTAGACTGAAAATTTCACTTGAAAAATACAAACAAATGAAACAAGCCCAAAAAATACATTTACCTACACCTAACTTGTTCTCATTATGCTACAAATTTCTTCCCTGAAGTTGAGATTACCTCTAACCTAAAAATACATTCAACTGCCTCCTTTGCATAATACTGAGTATTCTCTAGAGCAGCAACCTTGCTATGCAAATCACTCAACTCCATAACCTCTACACACAAAAAATCATGATCAACACTCAAATCTAAAAAGCAAAAAAGAAAAACACAAATTAACTCAATTTAAATATAAATCAAAAGATCAATTAGAAATTAAAAAAAAACTCTCTTAAGGTGACAAGATAGAAGAAAAAGTTACCTAAATTCTTTCCTTTAGAAGAGGACAAAATATTGGAACTCAACACTCGAGGGGTAAGTCCCCCACTTCAAGGGGGATTTTGTGCCACAATCAATTTTTTTTCAATCGCTCTCCGCTTTTTGTCAATAGAGGCAATGCTATGAAAACGTCTATCCAGTCCTGAGAACCTTTGACGGTATTTATTAATTAATTGAAAATTAAAAAATTGTTGTATTATGATTTTCAATTAATTAATAAATGCAATCAAAGGTGCATTCTTGAGACTGGATAGACAATAGTGTTTTTTTGAGGGGGGCAAGAGAGAGGAAAGACTCCTGATTCTCATACCAGATCTGATTCTGCTTCATACTCCATATTTTAAATAAAAATACCAAATAAATTTAAGGTTAATATGTATATCAAACATAATCCTCTTTTATATGGTTACTATGTATTAGGAAATGATTTAGTTCCTTTAAAACGTTGGATTTATCTGTTATCTTAGTCTATGAAAATATGACTATGCCAGGCCATAAAATTGGGGGTTGGATACAGTTTTTGGAGACATGTCTGTATATCAGAGATAGGTAGACCTAGACAAGACATGTGTGTGCATTGTTTTTGCATAATAGATACACACAAGTTGTTACTTTATGCTGTTTTTGTTATGTTTGACCTTCAACTACATTTGTCATCTTTGACAAGTCCCTTAGAAGAGCCAAGAAACAAATGATCCATTTGAAGGTCAATGGCTTCCTTCAAAGAGCAAAAATTTATCTTCATATAATCTTAGTTACTAGCGCAACATTTTTGTTGATGCAAGGATTAGGCGTACAGGAATTTCAAAGGTCTGTTAAACCATTTCAGGAATTGACAATTTTCACATTTATTTAAAGTTAAGAACAACCATCTAGCTTAAATACCTTATTGCAGTGGGTTAAATAAGTTATGCACTTCCACCATATAATAACAATTCTAAATCATAAAGAAAATATACAATTTCCTGCAGAATTTCTTAGCTCTTATAAACAAAGAGGGAGCTTCACATGCCAGGAAACTTTAATTTCTTAATGCAATGGACTAATTTCTGCACATATATATTGGTATTTTCTACCCAACATTCTAAAGATTTTTATTATCTCATTAAACCAAATATTGTACAAAATAAAAAATTACCAAACAAAAAGTTAGTGTTTATTTTTATATAGTTCAGACCATAATTAAATCACTTTTAATATAAATGCACAATGCCAAATCAAACTAAGTATTCTAAAATCTTCCACCTTTCAAATTATTAAGCCATGTAGATTTTAGTTCAACACATTTTTCTTCATTGTGAGAATAGTAATCAACTATTTATGATTTTAAAGGTTTTGTTTCCATCAAGTTATTCCCATCTCAAAATTTACTATTTCGTCTCTACTTTAGACAACTCTGCACATCAAATCAAATTCAATTCAGCCAGAAAATAAGAAACACATAGGCCAATCAGCTACACTTCAATTCCAAACTAATAGGTGCCTGTGATTGATTACTTTTGTGAACCATCAAATAATATGGCAATCTCTAGCATGAAGACACCAAACTGTTTAAACCTCAGAGAAATGTTTCCATTGACATTTCAGGACAAAAACAAACATATAAACAATCTTTAGATGTTTTAAATAAAAGAACTCCAAAAATGGAAATATTTACTCTCTTTAAATCATGGACTTGTCTAAAAGCTTGTTAACTACAGACGTATAATTTAGCCCGGCATATTTTTTAGTTGTACTATTTGTACAATAAATAAAGTTCAAAGATACTCTTTCATTAAAGTTCAGAAGAAAGTTTTTCAGTGCAAAGATTAATTCCTTCCAAAATTACAAGTAATTTGCAATTCAAGACACAGATTAGTCAGCAAAGTCTTGTCTTTTCTGAAAGAAACTCAGGCATGAAAAGGCTGAGAAATACAATGACATGCTGATAACTCCAGCTTGTGTAAGATTATATTGTGCTCACTTGATGAGCCAATATATTATTTCTTTATTCTTTCCATGGATGCGAAGATGTTTGGTAGCTGTATTTGATGCTTCATCTTGGAATGCTGGGAGAAAATCAACATATTGAGAGGAAAAACCTCTGCATACCTAGAAAGAGAGTTTGCTCCACTTAGTGGGCATTGGCCAAAAAGAAAACAAAATAAACTAATTGTAGATTTCAAAAAAAGCTAAAAGGGTTAAGAAATATATCTTACCTGCAAGGACAAGCAATTTGACCTAGACCAATTTCCAATGGAGAAAAGGTCTATCACAAGTCAGCTATGAGGTTAAGACAGGAATCCCATATCTTAACCTCATAGCTGACTTGATAAGAATACAAACACCTTGGCCTAGACGATTTACCATTATGTCATTTCTATCTTGACCTCATAGCTGACTTGTGGTAAACCTTTTCTCCATACTCTGGGAAATGCAGAGTAATATCCATCAGGAAAAAGCTCCAATTTGCTTTCCAATTTTTGAAGTTGATCTTAGGAGGGCATGGCCCTCCAAGGGCTCCTCCATATCATTCTCAAATTTCTCATGTCGACCCTTATGAATACTTCCTCCCTCCAAGGACACCACTGTCCCTTCAAACCTTGCGCCTCTATAACATTCCTCATTGTAGCATACTTCAACTTTCATGTCATTGTCGAATTGCATCTCCGCCGCCCACTAAATATTATCTCCCTGTGAGAAAGGAGAAACTACCGCCAGCATTTAAGGGATAAGATCCAAAAATAGGCGAATGAAGGAATGAAATGCCTGACAGGAAGATCAAAACTGCAATGAATGAAATGTCTATCAACAGTCGCTGATTATGAAGAGTAGGTAATAAATCCCGATGCCCTTACTAAATAAGACGCCCAGCATAAGTGCTCTCAGAATCAGCTGATATTCAGGCGATCTCTCCTCAATCATAAGGTCCAGCATAAATGAATCAGCAGTAGTCAATTATAGGCTCTACCATCCTATTATTAGTACTTGCCATTAATAAGTTTTGTTTTTGGTAGTTAATTAGTTATTCATAATTTAAGTTGATTTCAACTAATCAAAAATAATAATTTTTTTTGAAAAAAAATAAAATTCAATTTTATAAAGTGAACTTGCAAAATATTTAAATTTATAAATTATAAAAATTACTTCTCTTTTTTAGGAAATGTAAAAATGAACTATTATTTTGGCTATTTTTTTGAACTAAGAACTATTATTTTGCCTTTTTTTTACAAACTGAACTATTATTTTGCCTATATTTAAGAAACTAAATTTACTATATTTAAGACCCTCATTTCTTTAATGTACGTTAATAAATATAAACAAAATTGTCATGATTTTGAATTTTATAAACAATTGGATAAAAATTGCTGGCTATTGGATAAAAATAGCTGCTATCGGATAAAAATTGTTGGCTTCCCCTATCTACAGAAATAATATAGATTTAGTTACAATAGAAGAAAACACATAATATATAAAACACTCCATATAAACTATGTATTATGCGCAACACTCACATTTAGTGAATAGCGCAGAAAAAGGAGCAATGACACAGTAGTATAAGGCAACACATATGCAAATGACATTGCATAAAAAATTTAAAGTGTAGAGTTTTTTATTTAGATTAACAAAACTTACATTTATTTTTATTCAATTTAAAATACTATAATTAAAATACTATAAAGGCAAGTACTAGCCACTACATGGCACTTGTTTAAACACTGTCCAACAGTAAGAGAGAAAGACCAATAAATAGTGCCCTACGCTTGTTAGGGTTAAAATACCACAACCTTTTGTACTTATCATTTATCACTAGTTCATTTCGGATCATGCTGTCCCAAGGTTGTAATGTGTGTGCATGAATTAATTAATATTTGTATTTGGAAAACTTTTAGGGTAGATAGGTATTATGGGTTCGAAGAAAGAAAAAAATAAAATTATAAGATTAAATATAATTTTTTCTTCAACAATCGTATTTTTATTTTTAGTTCTAAAAATTCAGCAAGTACAATTTGGGTGGAGTTAGAAATTGCTCCATTAGTTTAGGCTTTTTTCAACTATGAAATTTTTATATTTTCACCAATTAATTTTTTTTATCATTTAATATTTATTTACTATGTTGAATTGAATATGCAAAATAATAAATTCTTGAGACCACAAGCATTCATAAATTTAAGAGCTTAAACTTTTAAGCTTAAATTACACGACCACCCACTTTAAAATAATCATAAAAAATACCAACACCCACTTAAATTTTTTAAGAAGCTCCCCTTTATGGGATCACAACCTTGGACCTTGAAAATGAAAAGCTCCCCTAAGACATTGGGCACCACATAAGCACAAATTGATCATGTATACAAAAAATTGGTAACATATAGGCATAGCAAATTAGTTTTTTTAAGTTATAAATAATATTCTTGAAAATTTTATTGGGATAATGATTTTTTGATAGGTGAATTTTAAAATAATAGTCATTGTTTAAGCTTTTGAAGCTATCAAGTATTGTTTGTAAGGCACCTCCCAATATAGGTGAATTAATTTTACACATTCTTTTGTTCTTATTAGTAATTTTATTGTCTAACTTTCTTTCCTCCTTTTGTTTTTCAATTTTATTTATTTATTTATTATGATTTTTAATTGTATTTTTATTTTTTTAGTTTTTCTAAGTGGTATTATTATTATATGTTGTAGATATAGTCTATGCATGTCTTAATTCTTATTTATTTTGTCTTTTTGGTTCTTTTTCTTTTCTCCTTTTCCTTTTTAATTTCAATTCTTTTATGTTAATTTTTTTTTTATCGATTTATTTTATTGGTCTTTATTTTTTCTCATTTTTAGTCTTTTTTACTTTCTTATTTCTCTAATTTTTCTTTCTTCTTTGATGTCCTTTTTAACCTATTTGATTTTTATTACTAGCACTTGCACTAAAGGAGGTTCGATAGAAAGCTATAAGTATGTTAATATGTTAGAGAGTATGTGTGTGTCCATGGATGTGTTGCAAATTCTAGTTGCATGTGATTAGATTAAACAATTAATAATAAGTACTAAATAATGGAATGGAATAAACTTAGACAAATATAGATTTTTCCTTAAAGAAATTAAGTATTATTTGAGTATAAAATATTTGCATACAATTTAAAACATAAAGCAATGCAAATGAAAAAAGAAAGTTGTCATTAAATTGACTAAAAGCATTGCAAATGAAAATAGAATGTTCCCATCTAGTTGTCAAATCAATATTTATCTAGATTTTCTGTGATAAGTGAGAATTTGGAGGCTTTCACCTGATATTTTGGAGGCTTTTACCATTAAACAACAAGGCTTTTACCTGACATTTTGGAGGCTTTTACCATTAAATGACAACTAAAACTTGTTTTTGGAGGACTCAACCGTGGTTAGGCATGAGACTTGTTTAGACTCAAATCTCACACTATATGTAGCCTTGTAGCTAATTATTTATTTTTTTAAGGATAGTCTCTGAATTATTGAATGTCTTTCGTAATATTAATATTTTATAGTTGTATTATTTACTAGCATACATATATTAAATATTAATATATATAAAATACGTTGAGAGTTATCATTCTCTAATTTTCTTTTTTGATTGATTTAAGATCAAATCTTTAATTTTATTTGTTCTTTTAATTTATGCAAATATTTGAATTATTTTATTATTTATTTATTTGTTCTTTTTGTTTCATCAAATCTATTTGATTAGATTTTTTTTTGTTTCATCAAATCTATTTGATTTGATTTTTTTGTTTCATCAAATTTCTTTTATTTGATTTTTTTGTTTCATCAAATCTACTATAGTTGCACATGACTTCTACTATAGTTGCATGTGACTTCCACTGCCTATCATTTTAAATGCAACTTCAAAAACTTCACATGGATTTTTGGATGCCTTATCATTTAGGGGTCCTTATTAATAGGCTTGGTTTTCTATATTGCTTTTATATATAATTTAAAACTATGTTAATATACTTTCATCCTTAATAATTGTGTAATCTTGTTGATCCTTGGATCACCTCTAATAATATTATTCTTTAATATTTTTGTTTTTTGCATATTTATATTATTTTAGTATAATTTAATAATCTTAATATCTGTTAGAATTGTGAAATAAGCACAAAACCACGAGCCATAGGATCAAACAACAAACAAAGAAACCTTCCACGCAAGATATCTGCAAACAAGAATTGCTATATTTATCAAGTTTTCAAGAATATATGAAAGCTACAAATATTCTCCATTGAATCATTACAATGAGGGTTGAATGCTTATAAGAGCAAAGCCCTAAATAAGAAAGAGATCAAATCATGACAAGTGTCAACATCACATGAAATGTGACATAATGATCTAATATTAACTCAACTAATAAAGCATTCCTAAGTTTAGGTAAATTGTGTGAGAATAAATTAGACTAATAATCAATTAAAGATTAATTAATTATTAGCTAATGTATGATAAATCTAACACCCCCCCTTAAGATGAACTTAGGGAGTAGCTAAAAACCCTAAAAAAAATGCATGATGGGTCTTGACAAACAAGGCCAAATAAGGTACCCATGTACAAACAAAAGATCTCTATAATGTGGAGAAATAGAGAAAACCTCATGGGAAAAATTCTACTCCAAAAAGAGATGAAAGCCAAGTGAAGGACTAAAGAAGCCTCCAAACAAGACAAGGTTATTCCAAAAGATAGGAACAAAGGAACATCTAGAAGCATGAAGAAGCTGCAAACACTATCGAAGAAAGATTGTTGAATTGCTGAAAGAAGAACCTCCACTGAAACATTTGATGATCAAGATCAAGAAGACAAGAATCTATATGAGTGCCCCCAATAACACTACTCGAATCCAATGGAAAACCATGACATACATCAAGAACTCAAAGATACAAATGGCACAAGTACCAATAGTTTGAAGAACTGATCAAGTGAAAATGGAAGGTCGCCTCTAGAAATAGGAATGCAAAAGTGTGCATATGGTAAGTGCTCCATCTCATTGAAATGCATGGGTAACTAGGCACTGCATCCGCCTAGTACATAGGAACAAATACTGTATACATAGCTCACTCCAACGTGAAACCAAAGAAGTAGTAGCACCAACAGTAGAAACCCCCCATAATGCTGAAAAGGAAGAGGCGTGACAAGTACACTGAAACTAAATGTCTGAAAGTAGTGCATGAAGAGGAACCAAGAACATTTGAAGGTGCAATCATGAAATTACAAGTAGATAGAAAAGATGTGAAAACAAAAGTCACATATGCATGAGAAAGGTATGAAGGAAAAGAAAGGAAAACATCAACCCCCATGACACTTTATATCATAGTGCTAGTACAATAAGGCACAAAGTGATGTGCAAGATCCCATAATATAGGTGCAATACAAAGGCACTTTATCTTAGTGCATTTACAAATTGAGTACATGCATGAAAAAGATGTCTACAATGCTCAAATAGGAAAATAAACTAGAAATACATATAGAATAGCCAAAAATGAGTCATCCCACACAAACAAAAAGTTTCTAGGAGCTAAAATGTCCAAGTAATTCACTAGAGTGCGTAAACACAAAAATATGAATAAAATATACCTAGAGAACAATCTGAAAAAATTACATTGATGGAACTAAAGAGCTTTGAAAGATGGTTCCAATGCCACTGAGATCGTGAAAAATGGAGAAATTGGTCAAAAATTACGAGCTCGAGATTGAAAACAACTCCTTTGACTTCAATAGGTTGTAGAATGCACCAACAAAAAAGTAAAGTGATGAGAACCACACCATTGGAAATTTGGCAGAACCAGCTTTCTAATGATATCTCATTTTCCATAAAATGATATCGTATGCCCCAGTTATGGCCAAAAGAAAAAAATAGCTCCCTAGAGGCCAAAGAGGGGTCAGATGGGCTAGGTATAGGCATCTGTACCACTGACGTCAGCAGGATGTCATGCTGATGTCAACCAAATATTCCCCCTTGACGAAAAAAATTTGGTTCCCCTACAAAAAACAACAAACGAAATATGCTCTGTACTGGCCGGAATATTCCCAAGAAACCGCCGGTTGACTGCGCAGGTTAGAAAAAGTGGAGGATGTTAGTTTTTTTTTGAAAGTCATCGGTAAAGTGTGAGTCCATTGGAAAAGGTCAACCGCCGGTCAAATGGTACTAATGTACCCTATGCGCAGGCACAAATTAAATGCGCCTCCTTTTGAAAAATCTGCCCACCAAAAAAATTCGGCCCTGCTTTAAATTTTTTTGATTTTTATTTAAAAATTTCAAATAAGAAATTTAAAAATAAAAAAATGCCGACCTTAAAAAAAAATTTCGCTTCTTTTTCTCGATTTGCATGCAAAGAGTCTGTATTGTGGCCGTACGTGCCTCTGTGTAATTTTTTTTTGCCTCATATGTCGACTTCACCAAATTTGACGATTTGATAGATGATATTAAGGTTTTTGGGCCTTTTGAACGCGATGGTGATGTCCGTTTCGTGCCAGAATGCACCAAAAATATAGCTACCCTCCGGATCTGGAGACAAAGTAACTGCTTCAAAACCTTGTAGATTTGGAGTCCAGAGTCAAAATTAGGCAAAACAAAAGCCAAATTTGACTTTCTCGACAGCTCTGGATCCAATAGCGAGGTCCTTTTCACACAAGAATGCTTTGAAAAATGCCCATCTCCAAAATTTGCAAAAAAGAGCAAAGGGGATTCAAATTTGAAGCCTACACCGCTCGTTGAAGAAATAAAATCTCATAAATCAAGAAGGGGTTCGCTGAATCCACACTCTGATACCATGTTAGAATTGTGAAACAAGAAAAAAACCATGAGCCACAGGATCAAACAACAAAGACACCTTCCACGCAAGAGATCTGCAAACAAGAATTGCTATATTCATCAACAAGGAAAAGTTACAGAAGAAGCTTTCAAGAAGATATGAAAGCTACATATATTCTCCATTGAATCATTGCAATGAGGGTTGAATGCTTATAAGAGAAAAGCCCTATATGAGAAAGAGATTAGATCATGATAAGTGTCAATATCACATGAAATGTGACATAATGATGTAATATTAACTCAACTAATACAACATTCCTAAGTTTAGCTAAAGTGTGAGAATATATTAGACTAATAATCAATTAAATATTAATTAATTATTAGCTAATGTATGATAACTCTAACAATATCCTTTATTATAACCTTCTTTATCTTTGTTCTTAGCATTTAATAGTCTATAATATTATCTTTCATTTTATGTCTTTAACTTTATTATTCCCTTTTGTCCTTTATTTGCTGGATTTTATAATCTTTTGCATATTTCACATACTATAAGTTATTTGATTTATGTATTTTTAGTCTTTTAATTGTCTTACACTCTTTTGTTTCGTTTATTTTAATAACCTATTATTTATAATTATGTCCAATTTTATAAGTCTAAGGTATATATTTTTATAGACTATAATTCTATTAGTAGTATCTTAGGAATTTTAATATAAATTATTGCATAATAAATTTATAATTTAATTTAATAGTGGTTTCTATTACATTAATAAAGATTCAATATTATAGTCTTAATTTAATAATTTTTATTTTATTTATTGATTTAATTTTTTATGTGTTCTTAATTATCTTTGTTATCGTTCCCTTCTTCCATTTTTCTTGGGTTGTGTTTCCCAACCTTCCCATGTCCTCGTCTATTTATTTTTCTAATTCTCCTACTCCACTTTATTTTCTTCTCTATCTGTACAAAATCTTGACGATAGATGAAGCATGATCCAAAATATTGGTGTAAAAATTCGCACATAGTTTCAATCCAAAAAAAATGTTCTATTATATCATGGTCCGTGGAAACTTTTGGATTTTAATAGAAAGGAGGGCATATATCTATACTTGATCTAAGTTTTTTATTCATTACTAATACTAAGTAAAAAATTATAATATTATCTTATATTGTATGTTTTAAATCTTAATCAATATGAATGTAGTACTTAAATTATTATTTTTGTAATATTATAGTTGATTTGATTATCTATTATTTTTAAAACTTTATATAATATATATTCAATTTTACATAGTACCATGATAGTCTTTTTCTCTCTCTCTCTCTATATATATATGCTAGATTTATATTTTGTGAGTAGTTTATACCAACCACCAACAAATCATATTTTACGTTAAACATTCATATATATTTTAATTTTACATTTTATTTATATATAACATAATGAAGCCTTTGTAATTTAAAAAATGGTTTAGAGGTTAAATGTATTGCATCTAAATGAGTTTGGGAAAGAACATAGCAAAACCTTATAAGTGTTGATCAAATTTATCTTGCAAATTTTCTTTGATGTATATAGCACTAAACAAGTTACTCTCTAAAGAATATTACTCTATTTAATGTTACTAGTAAGTTCAAGCCCCATGAGGTAAGGGATTTTATGTGATCTATGTTTAAAATAGTAAAAATTGAATTAGAAACCTTTGAATGTCCAATTTAGTATGATCAAAGTTTGTATCTTAGAAGGATAGAGATTTGATGCAGAGGGACCTCTCCTCTACCTCACTACCATTCACAAAACATAAAATCACAGACATACCTCTTTCTTACACAACAATTTATTTGCCAACAAACTTAATTTTCATTAAATCAATTAAATACTTAAAACAACAACACTACAAAAATGCTTTCTTTACATTCAATGGCCTCATATGCCATACCAATCTGCCAAGGTGCGTCCTTTCCTCTCCAAAAGCTATCCTCCTATATGCCATACCAATCTGCCAACTTCTTGCTCTTCTCCTTTCACTGCAACATCAAGCTTTGACATCCACTCTTTCTCAATAATCAGCAAATGTGCCAACAAATCCTCTTCGCCATCCATTGTGACTTCTTTTCTTCTCACTGCATACTTTTCTTCTTCTCTCTTCATGCCTTCTTCATGGCATGTCTCAGTTGCTACTTCTTCAGTAGGGGCTACATCTTCTTCTTTTCGTCTCGGGCTGCTATCCTTATTCTTCTTCTCACTCCTCTTTACCACTTTCCTCTCACTTTTCCCAACACTCTTTTTTTCTTTTCCACAAACCATCTTTTCCAATGCTTCACACAATTCATCCTCCACATCATCCCAATACTGCTCCCAAAATTGTATCCTCATGAGTGTCTTCACAACCCAACCCATTTTGTCTGTTGCAATCTCACCTCTCACAATCTGTCATCACTTCTCAAGTTTCCTTTGTGGCTTCAAGCTCTCACTCTTGCTATCAAGATTCCTCACACACCTACAACAACTCTCATGAGCTTCTTTACTACTGCTTCACACACTTTCTTCTCATGCAAATTGCCTCCTAGTCGACGATCTGTTCACACAAAACTCATAGGTGCTAGTGGATTCTCTCCACTCTCAAGACTACCTGCTTTGATACCAATTCATGCAAAGAGACCACTCCCCTCTCCTAAACCAGCCAACCAATTCACAAAACACAAGACAAAAACTCACAACAGAAAATTAACAACTCAATCAATTGCAAATACAAACTACCTTGGTTTTATTCATTCAATTTTGAATTACAATCCATTGGCCTTTCTTGGCCTCACATTCTTAGACATCCAATCTGCCTCTCCTTCATTCTCACATATCAACCTCCACTGTTTGGTCCTTTGCACAAGCACTCTTTAACTCATGCCTCTCTGCCAATTATTTCCTCATTGGTTACGCTAAGATAGCAACTTATGACCTTTTACCACTTTTTCAGATTGCCTAACAACTCCCCCCTTCTATTTGTCATCCGCGACCTTCTCTCTTGTCCTCAAGCTTGTTCAAAGCCTCATATATTACCTTCGCGTGCACTATGATGCACCAATTCTTTTTAGTTTTGTTTTAAAATCTTCCAACATATAGATTGAATCCATCCTCCAGAAAGCATCGACACTACATGCCTTCTTCTCTTCTCTTCTCTTCACGTGCTCTTTCAAATTACAATGTATTAATTAGGAAAATCCTCAACCTTCCTAATGCACTCCTCTTCACCGAACCCATCGCTTCGTCCCTTGACATGACTTGGAAATTTGAGATTTTTTTGTTTCTCCTGGCAATCTCTTCAACTCTTCTCATTCCCTTCTCTTTCCTCATATGTCGATGTTTTGTTTTGTTTTGTTTTATAAAATGTTTACTATTTTTCTTTCAAAACTATTCATTGGTCTTTGGAAGCTGAAAAGGCACTAAATGAGTTTCAAAATTGAATCATCGCCTAGTCAAATAGATTTATGAATTGGTCTATCTCCCCATTTCACATACATATCTACCAAGGAAAATGTAGCTATAACATCTAACAAAATTCTTGTTCTCAGCTAGCCATGAGGATACTGAAAGCATTGTGAGATTTTAACTTTATGCCTGCCAATTTATTTCTAAAAAACTCTTATAATAAATCCATTTTGTTCATATTCAACAGTGAATAACTCATTGAGACATTCGATCAAACAATTCCATGCCTCCCCTATGCATCTCAACTTTGCATATGCATACTAAAATTCCCAATCCATGATCTTAGAGAGATTAGTTTCACACCAACTTAAACTCTCCCTTTCACGGTCACCCAATTTAAACAAGGAGAGATTGAACCTTAAAAGAAAGAGGCAAACAAAGCCAAGTCAAACCAAAACAAATAAGAAATATATATATATATATATATATATATATATATATTGGCAGTATTGATTGCTCATTCACCCATGTGCTCCTGCACCAAGATTAGAATTATATATATATTTTGGCAGTGTTGATTGCTCATTCACCTGTGTGCTCCTGCACCAAGATTAGAATTATATTTTTAATAAGTTTTAAAATAAAATACTTTCAAAAAATAAAAATATAACTTTAAATTTAGTATATGTTGGTGATCATGCTCTATTTTGTAGGAGCATGTATTTCCATGTTATAATTGTTTGTCATACATGTGAGAGGTAAAATGGGAGCATGTGTGCAATAAACATATCCTTTTACCTTTCAATGAAACAAATAAAAGATACCTAGTCACGCCTTGTAGGAAAAAGGAAACACCAAAAAAAAAGGGGAAAACAACACAACAATAGACTATATGTTTTATGTTTTATTTTAGAAAGTAAAGATGAGCTACAAAAAAAATTATTAAAAAATTTCTACACCCTACAAGAGGATAAAAAGCCTTAGATAGTTCAAAAAACATAAAACAACAAACACATAGAGAGAACTATGACTAGTTCACTATAGCTAGAGTAGCATCAGGCCTAGATAGAGAACTTATTAATGATATTTTTTTGATCCATTGAAATGCACCTTGACTAATAAAATCACAATTATTTCTTGTTCACTACTATTTTTGGGAAGATACATTTGTAAGAAATAACAATATGTATTCCTTAGGAAACTCTAAATGACAACCATATACATAGGTAGTTCACTATAGCTAGAGTAGCAACAAGCCAGGATAGAGAAAACTTATGGAAGATAAATTTTTGATCCATTGAAATTCACAGGTTAATAAAATCACCACTATTTCTTGAAAGATACAACTTGTAAGAAACAACTATATGTATTCCTTAGCAAGCCTTAAATAACAACCATATGCATTGATATATGACCTGCAAGCAACATTAGATGACTTTGAAAGCTTAGATAAATAAATTTACTTTAAAATTGATTTTTTCTTTGAAAAAATCACCCACCAAAAATACCTACACCCATAGTTGGAATACTCGGCATTTGCAAGTACTCGGCAAGCCCGAAAAACTTGGCTCAGAAAAAACTTGGCAAAAAACTCGGGAACTTAAAAAATTGCTTAAACTTCACTAAAAATGCATTTTTTTTTGCAAAATTCAAAGATAAGATGCATCCAATGAGTCAATAAATGAGTACATAAAAGAAAAAAGTTGAGTCTAGTTGTATTTGATTGATTTGAAAGCAAATTGGGTACAAAATGGCATCCTCATGTGGAATGCGTTGATGTTGATATTCTGAAACAAAATGAAAATAGCAAATTGTTTTTGTAAAAATGAAATTAAATACTACATTAATATATTTTATAAATTTACATCTTCCTCTTTCCCATGTCTAGTGAAAACCAGGGGAGAGGTAGAACTAGACGATATTATAGATAAAGACTTGTAGGAAAACTTGGAAACTTGGACTTAGAGAGTACCTAGAAAATCAAATGAATTCAATCAGAGTTTGAGGGCAATGCCCCCAATGGAGTCAAGGGGCAATGCCCCTTGTGGGGGTCTAGGGGCAATGCCCCCAGTAGGGTCGAGGGGCAGCGCTCCTCATGGGGGTCTGGGGGCAACGCCCCCAGCGGGGTCGAGGGGCAGCACCCCTTGTGGGGGTCTGGGGGCAGCGCCCCTTGCGGGGTCCGGGGGCAGCGCCCCTGGCTTTCGAAACCATACAAAACTCCATGGCGCACCTCATTTTCATGATTTTTTGAGTGGCAAAAAATAATGCTGAAAAAGCCCAAATTAAGACCTTGAAAACCACACAAACCGCAAAAAATGAATTGAAATTGCCTTTATTCCACTTGCAAGTTTTTTTTTGCTAAGAGGCCGAGTTTTTTTAAAAAACTCTTCGTGTTTTTTTGAAAAACTTGCCAAAAATCAGTGAGTTTTTCAGAAAAAACTGCGTGTTTTTCCAGGTGAGTACTTGCAATAAAAACTCATTTAAAAAAAAACTCGTGAGTTTTTGGCGAGTCTTCTATCTATGCCTACACCAATGAGTTTATTCTAAACAATTATGTATTCATTTTATAAAATCAACTCAAAAATACAAGTTTGAAAAATACTTTAATTTTTAAAGTGCATCAATATCACTATGAACTAGTATTGAACTAGCAATCACACCTTGGTATGCAATGGGTACATCGAAGAAGTGTGGAAGGTCAATTCAAAAAAAATTTGGTCTATTTTTTGCATACATTTGTGTAGCATATATATGAGGTCAATTGGTAGGCCATTTAGAAAATGATATTTTCTGTACAACAAAGGTCTCAATGGAGAAGTGATAGCTTCAAATAAGCTATGCATCTGCTTACAACAATCCAAACATAGCTAAAACAAAACCTCTGAATCAAGAAAATGATAAGGCTCATTACTAATAGGCTCATGTTATGTTTGCAATATGGAGAAAGGGAGAGGGAGATATGGGGATAGAAAGAGGGAGAGATATAGGGGGAAGAGAGAGAGAGGTGTAGACACTAAAAAATGTCCTAAGCAATATCATACACTCGAAATAGGTTTACTAACATTATTTCCTCTTTAAACCCATCTTCTTTTCACTTAATTAATTGAATTAGCCTAGCTAATTAATTAATTGCATCATTTTCGTCCATTAACCTCATTAATTGAACCAAGTCAATTAGATTTTAGTATCGAAAACAATAAACTACCAAAACCCTATCAAGCACAATAGAGTACAAGATAATATGAAAATCAAAATAAGAAGCAAAACACAAACCAATCTTCACGCTAAACTCGATTTATCTCCATTGCTCTTCTCCACCTGCACAAGGATGCAAGATTTCGAAGGTTGATAATAGAGGAGTGTTGAGTGCTCATTCTTGCAGCATAATGAATTGATGACAAAAATGACCAATGAAGAAAATGATGGATAGAGATGGAAGACTAATTTTGACAGAGTCTGGATGCTAGATGAATCTCCCCTAAATGCATTGTGAGAGGCCATATTTATAGAGCTGTGATGTTGATGAAGATAAGATTCAACAAGATTCGACAAGGATTTGATTTTTGACAAAAGAGGAAATACAACAAGATGAGATAAGATGTCAAAAAAGATAGAAAGATTTCATTTCCTGTTTTAAAGGAAATAAATCTTGAAAAAGACGAGAGGGATAATTGATGAATTATCTAATTAAATAAATTAATTAGATACACATGAGTTCAGTTTTGCAAAGAAAGTGAGAAGATCTTTTTAGGATTTATTTAATTAACGTTGAATTTATGATTTCATTAATTAAATAATATAAATTATTTAATTAACATTAAGAGGAATGGATAGATTATGAATTAATTAATTAAATAATATAAATTATTTAATTAACATTAGAGAAATGGATGGATTATGAATTAATTAATTAAATAATATAAATTATTTAATTGACATTAGAGAAATGGATGGATTATGAATTAATTAATTAAATAATATAAATTATTTAATTAACATTAGAGAAATGGATGGATTATGAATATGAATTTAATTAAATAAATAAAATTTATTTAATTAAATGGATGATGACATGGGTACCTAGGGCAAAGCATGCTACAAGATGCCTAAATGATGTAATGTCGAGACAGGTGTTGTAAGAGGACAATTTTTTGATGTCTACATTTTGCCCCTCTTTGAAGTGATGTTCGAGATGATATTTGTGTCGAGTAACATCATTTCAAAGAAGTTAAGGTATGAATAGAGGAAAATGGATAATGATATAAAGATAGGATGATGGAATGATGATGCCCCCTCGAGAGGATAGGCGGGTTGAACAAACACGGGTAGGCTCTCGAAATGAAATGAAATGATAAAGAGAGGAATAAGATGAATGATGCAAGATAGGAAGTGGATGAAGGAGATGAATGATACATTATGCTACAATGAAGGTGAGCAACCATGATGTTTGATATAGCACTAGACATTATGCACCAAGATATAAGGACCAAGGTGACGATGTGTCTCATGCCCCAGCATAATACAACCTTGTCTAGACGTATGAGGAAGTAGATTTAGAGCATTAAAGTCCTAATGCACAAAAGGTATTATGTGACCTTAGATGCAAAGGATAATGCAAAAAGATATTCCAACACACACAAGATATGAATATTATTTGGAATGATATGGATTTGATACAAATGCAAGATAAAATGATAACACACACAAACAAGCAAACAAGCATGCACAAATGATACAAAAAAAAATAAGGTATTGCTCCTGTCAAGCTGTAAACCGTTGATTGATTGATTGATTGATGATGATGATAGTGTTGTCATTGTGGGGATCAACATATCCCGAGAGAAACACAAGGATGATGATAATTGATTGATTGATTGATTGGTGGATTTGGTTTACGACAAGATTAGGATCAAGACCAAAGAATGTGATTGTATAATTTGACAAGATTGATTGACTTGATTGGTATGGATTAAGGATTGAATTGCATTTGGATTATGGCTTGGATTGATTTGATTGGATGAAATGGTTTTGATGAAGATGATTGATTTGGTTGAATGGTCAAATGATTGGATTGAGGTGATGGATTAAGTAGATGAAATTGGAAGAATTAATTGGATGGATTGATTTTAGTGCTTGGATTTTTGTTGTCTATTTGATTTTTTTTTTCTATTTTTGGGGATATTTTGATTTTTTTGGAATTTTGAAATGTTTTGATTTTTTTTGAACTTATGAAATGTTTTGATTTTTTTGGATTTTTGAAATGTTTTGATTTTCTTGTATTTTTGAAATATTTCGAATTTTTTGGATTTTTGAAATATTTTGATGTGTCAAAGAATGAAAATTTGAGTATCCTTTGTGCTAGAGATCAATGACAAGGGGAAAACCAAATCTAGGTGCAAGGAGATAAGTGAGATTGATGGATGAAGGGGTGGGTGATGGGAGAAAGGCTCATGATATATGGATGGATGGTATAGATGTATGCATCATAAGAGAGCAAGGATGTGATCTCTGAAGACTATGTTGCATAAGAATAACATGCCCCATTCTAGGTACAATACTTAGGATTTTTCATGAAAAAGCTTATGACACTAGGATAATGATATGATTGGTTTAGAAGGATGAGGTATGTCAAGAGATACCCAAAACATGTTTCAACATTTTTCCCCTATGTCTTCATCAAGATCAAAAAGAAGAAGGGTGGATGAATGGACTCAATATGAGAGGTATGTATGATGGCTAAAGATGGTAGGTAGGATGGAAATGATAAGACATGAATGATAGCTTGGATAGATAAGACATTGTGCCCCCAAGTGTAAGTGGCATAGAATATCAACCTACACATGATGCCTATTTGCTAGGTTTTCATCATGGTACTTATCTAGGGTGCCTGTTTACTAGGTTTTCACCGTTGGACGAAGGGATTTCTCTTTACTTCTTTTTTTGAATATTTGACTTTTTGACTTTTTGGATAGGAGAAGGGGAATATGGATAGGAGGGACTCAAGTGTCTAGTTGCATGAAAGGTGATAGTCCCACTAGATATGGATGTCATTGCATGTACCATGTCAAATGCCATTATGCTCATAGATGTTGGTAAGGGATGACATGAAAGGGATGGATTAGGTAGATGGTAGATTATGAAAGGCTTATGCAAGAATGGATGGGGAATAGTGGATGATGATGTGGATTGAATAGGACTTGTGCAAAAGGATGGATGAAAGGTTTATGAAAAAGCATGGACCATAGGAAGATGGTGGGGGAGATATGTAGGATAATGTGTGAAGGATGGGGAGATGGAGGTATCTAGAATTGTTGTGAAATGGAAGGGAACCATGACCAATGGTTGCACACACTGTGATAAACGTTGAAGCTTTTGATGTGGATGGGGTGTATGAAGCAATGGAGATGTTTGCTTAGGAGGTGGAGGGTGTAGTGCTTTTGGTACCCACATAGACTTAGTATTTTTATGATTTTTATTTTGCTTGTGGGTTTTAGGAATTTGAGACTTTTGAATGGAATGAGAATGTGGGATGGAAGTGGCTGGTTGGGATTTTTGTGATGTGAATGCCTCATTTGACTTGATTTCTTTTTTTTTTAGGTACCCAAACCATTTTAGTTTTGGCCTTTACTTTTGAAGGTATGTGCTTATATAACTTTTTAGATGGATTTTGCTTTGACTTTTTGTATTGATGTCCTAAGGCATGAGAACCCTTAGGATTTTTTACTTTATAGGTAGAGGCATTGAAATTATTGCTTTTGAATCCCATGGGTATGGTGGAATGGGTGGAAGCTTCATGTTTATTCAAGGTGTGCATTTGTTGGTCATGATTAGGAATGTTAGGGTATTTATGGATGGAGGGATAAAGGGATTGGATAATGGGATATTAGGTGTTGGGAGAAGTGGAGGTAGATTAGATGGAGGGATATTAGGAGTTGGAAGCAATGGTGGCAGATTTGATGGTGGAAGGTGTATGGTCACATGCTTTTGACATTTGTAGGATGATGGAGGGGGGTGGCAACATATGTTTTAGGGATACGATAGGCTTTATGATGAAAGGAGGTGGACTTGGGATGCATGGAGGAAGTACCAACATCTTTAGGTTGTTGTCCTTGGGGTGTAGGTCCAAGGCCATAAGAGCGTGGAGGAACTTTGACATGGATGGGCTCCAAAATATCTTGTTCATGAAGGTCTAGAAATTTACCTTGGTGGTTCATGTTTTGGAGTGTGCAATGGACAATGGGACTAGGTGTAGGTGAAACACTAGACACGAGTTCCTTATTGGATGGGGAAAATGACGCAAGGGAAGATAATGGTTTTTGTTGTTCTAAGGAGGAACATTCATGAATGAGGGTGGCAATACCAATAGGATATGATGGAAGACTTGCAATGGGGTTGATAGTGGGTGATGGGGGATCATTAGGATCTTGATTAGCATTGTGTTCACTTAGATCCAATGTATTTGTTTGATCTTCTATGTGTGCTTGGGAGGCATATGTCTCATCAAGGGAAGTGGATGTTTGTGCATCATGGATGGGTGAGGTGGAAAGCTCTTGACCATGGAATGCATAAAGTTGGCTAAGAGGATCATCATGGTCTTCTTGATCATAAAAGGGGTCTTGATCAAAGATGGAAGATTGATCATGAATAGTATTAGGTGTGTTATCAACATAATCATTAGGAGGGTGTTGATCTTTATGTGGATGAGGGGGTAATGTTTCCTCATGTTTAGGGTTGTGTTCTTGACATACCTCATGACTTATTTGAATGGAGGTGGAAGGGGATTTCTCATGGAGAGACTTGACATGTTCTTGATGGTCAACAATATAGGAGCATGACAAAGGGTGACTTGGACTTAAGAGGGGAGACTCTTGAATTGAATCATGGGGTTGTGGATGACATGATTGGGTTGAAGGGCTTGGCATGATGTTTGAGGAATCTTTTGTATGTTCAAGTATATGTGTTAAATGACATGGCGACAATTGATTCCTTGCTTGTAGCCCTTGGGTCACATCCTTTATAGTTGTAGAGGTGGAAGGTGTTGGCTTAGGGTTTTGATTTTGATTGGATGATGGTATGATAAAGTTATAGGGTGCATGTGCTAGATTGGTATTCCCCTTGTCAATGGTTGCATTAGAACATGAGGAAGTTTGGCCTCGTTGCAAGGTAGAACTTAAAGTCACATGTGTTTGTTGTGATGTGGCTTGATAGGTTGATGTGGCATTGATGTGTGAAGAAGTGGATGGATTAGATTGGTATGAGGTGGAAGGGTGATAATGAATGGATAGGGGATGATGTTGTGGTTGTTGAATTTGACAAGTGGCAATGAATTGATTGGCTTGAGCTAGGAGGTGTTGGATTTGAGGTGATTTAATTTGTTGAAATTTTTGGAAGAGGGTCTGAAGGTTTTGTATGGTTTGGTGGTCTAGGGGTTAGGGTATTTGGTGAAGTGTTTGAAGGAGGTTTTGAAGTTGAGATGCTAGGTCTTGGTTTTCGAATGTGGGCATGGTGTCACACATGTGTGTAAGCTCTTGCATATCGATTTGTTCCTCAAAGTATGCAACATAGTTCATGTCATCATTAGAGGTGGTAGGAGAAGCCCCTCGAAGTATGGTTTTAGGTTTTGGTTTTGTTTCATGATTTGAACTAGAGAAAGAGACTCCTTGAATTATGACTTCAGGCTTGGGTTTTGTCCCATGATTTGGCCTAGAGGGATAGCCTCCTTGGATTATGATTTTGGGCTTATGATTAGGATTGGCCTTGTTTGTGATTATGACCATTTTGACAAGTGGTGATGGTGATGATGTGGAATGATTAGATTGGATGACTTGGATTGATCAGGATGAAATGGATAGGATGTGACTGTGTTGGAAGAATGTGTAGAGTGACTTGTCTTTATGTGTTTGGTGTTTAGCTTGATTTGGCAATGTTTAAATGAATGATCACACATGCACACACATGAATCACACACGCAAGACACATAAGCAAGTTTGAATTTGAAATTATGAATGTGATTATTAATCACACACTTGAAGAAGACACATCAACAAGTCCTAGAACTAGTCAAGTGGGTATGGCCAATTAGGTATCAAGCTAGTCTGCACAAGGTTGACTAAGGATAATTTGAAATAAAAATCCTACCAATAAGCTGGGAGAAAGGGGTAACCCACCCTTCACCTTCACTTCCCAAAGGTATAAAGTTCTTTGGGGCTTAGCTCAGAGTGACAAGATTTCAACTCCCAAACTAGTGTGTCTTTCGATTCACACTTCGATTTAGGTCATCCCCAAGGGTGATGAAATCCCTGTTGGAATTATTGCCTCAATCTCACAGGCTGAAACCTCTAAGAAAGCATGGTCACTGTGACATTCCTATTTTCTGGCCGACTGGCAGTTTAATAACCTCGTGTTTTGCTCATGTCGCTGAGATAGAGCTGATGTCTTCCCGAATGAAGTCTATCGTTATGACCTAGATGTATTCGCTGTGACCTTTTGTCGAGTGGAGACCTCTGGCCAACAAAATGTTCTTATCGGGTGATGAGGAGAGTCTTGGATGTTTTGTATGACTTGAAGGCATCGGTATGATGTCTTGGAGAAGAGTGATTGTCTTGCTGATGGGAATCCTGATGTCGGTATAACGTCTCAGTGAAAGCGATAAGTCTTGCTGACTACTCGGTGTTTGGTATGACTTGAAGGCTCAGTATGATGTCTTAGAAAAAGATGTTAATCTTGCTGACTACACTTCAGAATGACTTTTGAACATCGGTATGAAATCTCATTGAATGGCGATTGTCTCACCAATGAGAATGTTGAGTTTGATGTGATTTGAAGACTTCGGTGTAATGTCTGGGCAAAGAGCGATAGTATTTCTGACTAATGAACTCTTCGGAATACCTTGTGATCTTCGGTCTGAGGTCTTGGTGACATGGCGAAGTCTTAGCGATAGCTCTCTGGAATCGATGTAACCTCTTGCCGATAGGGATAACTCTTGGCGATATCGAATGCTGGCTATGTTGGCATTGGGGAGACATAGTTAGTGTCTCACCAACATGCCAACAAAAGTTGATTGCCCTTGACCATTTGAAGACTGTCCGACGTGGTGCAATTTGGACCAATCAGAGAAAGCAGGATGTGAACTGTTTGCTGAACCGTTTCTGTGTGGAAGTTGGAAAACTAAAACACAAGGAAGTGGAAACATCTAATGATGTTGGGATGGATGATTTGTAAGATCTGATCTGATAGTTGGAAAAGAACGATTTCATAGAGATCGTAGAGAACGAATGGATATACATATGCATTGGACGTTTTGAAGTAGAGAGCTGATAAGCCAAGGAGCTGAAGAGCCAAGAGCCAGAGAGAGATAGTGAGGGTCGAGTGGTTGGCCGAAAGGACGAGGCCATGAGGTCGAAGTAGAGGAAGAGAGAGGCAGAGTTGTGTTGGAATCTCTCTTGATCATGAATGCCATGGATGATCTCTCTGGGAGAGTTTGCTACCAGTTGTATCCAGAATGAACAAGATGTAATCTTTGAAAGGCTAAGAGCCTGAAACTATATTGTAACTTTCTGTTGCTGAATAATACAATGGCTCAAACTTTGGAGAGTGGGGTTTTTTACCCGAAAGGGTTTTCCCCACGTAAAATCTTTGTGTTGTGTTTTCTGTAGTATCTTTCATCTGTGTTGTTGCTTGCTGTTGAATTTACATGTGTTTCTCTCAGAAGGATTAATGTGGGAAATAAACTGTGTCTGTTTCCACTTTAGGACATAGTAGTACGTGTCTTTGAGGCAACCTAATCAAAATTAAAGTTACTGAAGGCACTACTGTTATTAGAGATTTCTCTGAGATGCACTAAATTTTCCTTACAATCCCCTAGCAGGCCTCCTAGAAAGGGTTTGACAAAAGAAAACCAAGTGATGTGTTTGTGATCACACACACACTTGATTCACACTCACAGTTGTTAATTGACCTTTAGAAAGGAAATGTGTGCAAGAAAGCAATGAAGCACTCATTCTTTTTAGATCCCAAATCAAATGTGTAGGAAGACAGTGGTTAATTTTAGACCCGATTTTTGATATGTGATTGAAGACAAGATTCGTTTTAAACCAATTGCAATGATGTGATCAAACAAGATTGATTTTATGCCCCAAATTGAAATGTGTTGAAAAGCAGTGATTAATGAGAAATGAAAGATTAGAACGTGTGCACTTGATTGTTTTCGTCCTTAAATCTGTTGTTGTGATTGATCCAACGATTGATATCACTCCTTAGATCCCCCCTACAAGCCACAAAATCAAGAAAGACCAAGTAACTTGCATAAAAGAAAGCTATGTAAAAAAATGAATTCTGATAAAAATCTAATTAAAAAAAAAAATCTAATTAAAATCTAAAAAAAAAAACCTACTTAAAAAAAATATAATTAAACAATCTACTTAAAAATCTAATTAAAATCTACTTAAAAATCTAAAAAAAAATCTACTTAAAAAAAATCTAATTAAAATCTAATTAAAAAAATCTACTTAAAAATCTAATTAAAATCTACTTAAAAATCTAAAAAAAATCTACTTAAAAAAAATCTAATTACAATCTTATTAAAATCTACTTAAAAATCTAAAAAAATTTCTAATTTAAAAAAACCTAATTAAAAAAAATCTTAAAAAATCGAATTACCTTCTAATTAAAATCTAATTTAAAAATAAAAAATCTATAAAAAACTAAACTAAATATGCACGTTTAAATTAAACTAGATCAAATTCTAATTTAAATGCAATCTCAAATAAATTGAAAGCTAAATTAAATGGAGTCTAATTTAAACCACTCTAATTAAAGAAGATAATGCTGCATGTTGACCATTGTAAAATTTGCTTGATGCTATCATATCATAGAGACGAAGAATGCTGAATCTCAGCGACCAAAATACGTGAAGAGACAATTGATGGTGACAGGAACAAACGACAGTGGCTGATATAAATGCAAAAAAGAATCGACTGCAGTGAAGAAACACGGGCCAGTAGAAAATAAGGATTGATGGAGAAATATGCCGCTTGATGCAGAGATGAGAATTAACTGCCGACAAAGAGTTGATTCACAATGATTTAACAGGCTCGCCAAAGGAGATCCGATGGAAAAGTACCCGATTGCAAATATACAAGATGTCGATCGGACCTCTGATAGATGCTGATGAATGCGTAGAGGGGAGGCACTAGGTTGGATAATGGCGACAAAGTATGGGTGGGGCACAATATTAAGTGATTTGATTTCCCCCAGACTACGCGAGGCTTTTTTGTTGAGATAGGTTCGCCGACACCCAAAGAGAAGAGGATGTAAGGAATATTTTGTGCGCACGCAGATGGAGGATGGACAAAATAGTTGCCAAAGGATAAAAATGAAATCTGAAGTAAATGTGCTCAAATCAAGTATGCTGATAGAGATGTGCAAGGACTGGTTGAGGATGAAGAAAGGTACGATGGTGAAAAACGGCTGAAGAAATATAGAACTAGCAGAAATTATTAAAAGTTTCTACGGAAGAAGATTTGTGGAGGCAACAAAAGTAAGGACTATGACAAAACCCTTGAAATATGATGGTTACTGGTGATAATACCCGCAAAGGATTTTGAAGGTCATAGTCTAGGGGCTAGTTTGGAATGAAGGTCGGTGAAAGTCTTAGTGGCTTTCCTCACTGTGAGTGAAGTCTATCCGATGACCAAGGGGAAATTTGAGGGTCGAACGGGTGAGAACAGAGGTGATGGAAATTGAAGGATGACGCAGACTGCTTATGATGAAAGCCAAGACAACAAGAATGAATGTGTGCCAGTGATTCCTAAAGCATCCATACCACCGAATACAACAAACCGATCCGTGGAAATCAAAATCTCCAACCAAGTATGCTGCCAATGATGCCAAAGTTTGCAACAATTTACTCTCAAAACTTGACAAAACTAGAGTTTTCCTTTAATTGCCATGAAACTTGCAAACATAAACTTTGAACAGGTAAAATATAAGTATATGACATGCAAAAATATGGGTGCATGCCCCACGGTGGGTGCCAAATGTAGATAGGGAAAATTATCAATCAGATTTTAGTATCGAAAACAATAAACTACCAAAACCCTATCAAGCACAATAGAGTACGAGATAATATGAAAATCAAAATAAGAAGCAAAACGCAAATTGATCTTCATGCTAAACTCGATTTATCTCCATTGCTCTTCTCCACATGCACAAGGATGCAAGATTTCGAAGGTTGATAATAGAGGAGTGTTGAGTGCTCATTCTTGCAGCATAATGACTTGATGACAAAAATGACCAATGAAGAAAATGATGGATAGAGATGGAAGACTGATTTTGATAGAGTCTGGATGCTAGATGAATCTCCCCTAAATGCATTGTGAGAGGCCGTATTTATAGAGCTGTGATGTTGACGAAGATAAGATTCGACAAGATTCGACAAGGATTTGATTTTTGACAAAAGAGGAAATACAACAAGATGAGATAAGATGTCAAAAAAGATAGAAAGATTTCATTTCCTGTTTTAAAGGAAATAAATCTTGAAAAAGACGAGAGGGCTAATTGTTGAATTATCTAATTAAATAAATTAATTAGATACACATGAGTTCAGTTTTGGAAAGAAAGCAAGAAGATCTTTTTAGGTTTTTATTAATTAAATAAATTTTGGATTTATTTAATTAGCGTTGAATTTATGATTTCATTAATTAAATAATATAAATTATTTAATTAACATTAAGAGGAACAGATAGATTATGAATTAATTAATTAAATAATATAAATTATTGAATTAACATTAGAGAAATGGATGGATTATGAATTAATTAATTAAATAATATAAATTATTTAATTAACATTAGAGAAATGGATGGATTATGAATATGAATTTAATTAAATAAATAAAATTTATTTAATTAAATGGATGATGACATGGGTACCTAGGGAAAAGCATGCTACAAGATGCCTAAATGATGTAATGTCGAGACAGGTGTTGTAAGAGGACAATTTTTTGATGTCTACAATCACAATGGTTTCATCAATTCTCTTCCATATAATTGACTGAAACAACTCACAAATCATGGGATTGGGAAAGGGTCGTTGTTCCACATCAACATGACACCAATTCCAAAATAGGATAAGTTTCAAATGGGTTAGAGTAGGAATTTAACTATTTTCTTAGTTTGTAACTTTCAGTTTCAATAAATGCTTAGTTTAACTTTTAAATTTGAATGATCTTGTTTGGTAGATTGAGGTTTAATGGCTAAATTATGATTCAATTCATCATGGATTAAGCATAATTGAACCACCCTGACGATCCTCGTCTCACATTCTGGCTCTAGAAGGAGGGACAATTGTTAATTTAATCATTTTTTAGCTCAAATTCCATTTGTTTGTTGTTTTGTAGGATACAATGACGCCCAAATCACAAATAGCGATGCACTTTGAAGAGCGTCACCATATATCGATGCTATCACAATTTGAAACACTGACATCGATTAAATGCACTAGTGCTGATTTAAATCTGGTGACACCGATTTAATATAGAGGTATCAAAAACTGCAAACAACAATGCCCCAAGTTCAAACAACGATGCCCCCAAAATTTCAAATCGCAATGCTACTATGTGTAGCGATGCCAAACCAAATCTCGATGCTATCATGCTCTTTGTTTTTGCTGTAGAGTGACGCCCAGTGTTCAAATTGTGACGTTATTGTGTTTAATGATGCCCAACTAGGGTAAGAAATTTTATGATCATTTTTTTGACATGTGCCTTAATTTTCTTGAATTGTTAAATCATTGATGCACTTTTAACTATGTTCTAGTTGTTAGAATAATAGGGTTTTGTAGGTTGAAAGACATTGATCTAAAGTGAAGAAAGCTTTTCTTATCTTGAAATTCTATGATTATAACAAGTGTTTAACACTTTGGAGCAATTATAACCCAACTTTTATGCTTTAAGACAATCACTAGATTTCAATTAGGTTTAAAAAAATGCTCAAATGGAATTAAAATTGAACCCTCATCTCATCATTGTTTTTTGGGTTTAAAATTGAACAAGACAAATTTCACATTTTGTTTGGTGCATAAAATCAAAACATCTTAGCTTAGGGGTTAAAATTTACAACTGTTTGTTATGTTTTGTGATTTACAATGTTGTTAGTGGATGCGTATGCAATTATCTTGTGCTATTTGACGATCTTGAGAAATAGAAACATTCCTTAACACTTTGCAATATCACCTACATCTTTCATTTTGGATTAAAATTGAACTCCTTTGTGAGTGTGAGAAAAAGGCATAGTGTGTGTTCTCTCTTTCTTCATACGAATGGAGATGATCGAACTATGAATGTAGTTCCTTGATATTGTTTACCTTTAGAGGGCCCACCTCCCCAATTCAAAAGGAGGGAACGACCCAAGTGGTAACGAACTAAAGCCAAGTTCTTCCAAACCGCTATATAAATGTGTAGTTGTAATGAAAATTGTGATCAACATGATGCGATACATGATAGCTCTCCCCCAATATATTTATGATGCATAAAGCCCTTGTTCTAAGGGTTGGGAGACCTCATGAAGGAGTTTATCATTGCACCCCCTAAATTGGAAGCCCTTATTATGAACCTTTGTTTAGAAGCCAAAAATCCATAATTCTTGTTGGTGCAAGAATGGTCGTTCTAAAGCCACCCCACATTCTTACTATTCAATTGTAGAAATAGAAAAATCCTTTTGATCTTTGAATTTTAAGGATTTTGAGATTTGGTGGTCCCAAGAAGTGTGTGCCAAGAAAGGGGGAGCTAGTGTTGCCAAATCTCTAACCGTTTGCATTGATTAATGTTTGGAGAAATCCAAGTGGGGACTCAACAAGTATAGCTATTTCAAACCTAGGATTGTAAAGTGATTGTGAGTCAATTTGACACCTTGCTTGGTTCCAAAATGATACAAAAATAAACATTCACTATCTTCCTCAAGATTTCAAACACTTTGGTCTAAATATGGAAATCTCTTGAAATTAGCCTTGATATTACTGCTTGTCCTAAGGATTTTATCCTTAGAGATTTCTAAATATCTTGACTTATATCTCAAACCCATATTTTCCAAAGACAACATAGGAAATTGTGGCTTTAACCTCATGATTCTCACAAAATGGAAATTGTGAAAGTTATGATGTTTTTGACATAAACATTTAGTTTCAAAACATAATCAAGGCAAGTGATTGTGGTAAAATAAAATCATTAAGCAAGATAAACTGACAAATGAAGCCCACATGACTATTTGGAGACCTTCATATCTAAAATGAACCAACACCCAACACCAAAAAAAGTTGGGACAGGAAAAGAAGAGACACCTTTGTCCAAAACCATACTAGACCATAACCAGACAATGAAGCCCATCTCTCACCATAGGGAACCAAATCCAACATCGACGATGAAAAACCACCGAAGAAGCCGAGGCACTGGAGAGAAAACAACAACCACCATGGTCACAACAAAATTCAACACCCACGTAGTAGTAGCTTGGGCTGGAAACCTCAGAAGTTGAGATAGCAACAACTACCAATAGCTAGACCACTGCAAACAAACACAACCAACGACCCTTGTAGAAGGAAATGCAACAACCTAGAGCTAGCCAAGGTAGGGGGAAGACACCTAGAGGTACCCAATAGCACCCTGATCCACCACATCTCGTTGACCATCTGCATCTTCCTCATAATTAGATTCCTCATTACCATTGCCAATAGTAGATTTCAAACTTACTCGACCACTCCTTTTCCCACTCAGAAGTGCCCACTCTATTTTTTTTCTAGGTATAGGGAGTTAAAATTGTTGATTACTATATGATTTTGCTTGTTGACTATGTTGAATGTATTTTGAATAATTAATTTAATTATTTAGGTTTAGAAAGGGGAAAGTGATTTAATTAAATTATTAAATGATAACAGTTTAATTGAATTAGATGAATAGGGTATATTAGTGACATAATTAAACATTTGATTTTTATTTAATTAATTAGGAGGAATAAATTTAAATTAATGATGAAATAGTGAATTAATCAAATAATTAAAGATTATTTAATTAATAGAGGAAAATAGGATTAATTAGTGAAAATGATGTGAAATGCAATTAAATTATTGATAATGATGCTGATAATGAAAAAATATCATTCAAGATGTGTGATATGTGTTAAGTTATTTTTACATGTCTATATTTTTCCCCTCTTTGAGACAAAGTACTGGTTACTTTGTTTCAAAGAATTCAATGTTCAGATCAAGATTTGAATTTTTTTTATATGCCCCATTATACCCTAATGGTTAGCAGAAAGATATTACAATGTTGGGCTGCCTCCTAGAGAGATTGGCCGAAAAAATTATTTTTCAGGTCAGGCTCGTGATAAGGTTTCATTATAGTTCAGATGTGTAGAGGACAAAAAATTGGGCTATAGGGCTTTCATTTATAGTTTCAGATGTTTTAGGGTGCTCTTAATTTTAACCTAGGAGGGTTTCAAAGATAAAAATCTAGGGTTCAAGGGGGTAAAAATATGAATTTAGGGTTTATTTTTCCTCATTTGCACTCTTATCTTTTACTGAATTCTTTCCTCTAGAGATCCCAGTTTTACGATTGTTGAGTTGTGATGGCAAGGATTCTGGGTGCCCCACACTGTGCAAACACGATCCATTCTTTCGGGAGGCTAGCTAGTGCAGGCATCATGGTATGTACCATTTCCCTTATTATTTTTCGTCTTTCCACATTTGTGTAATTAATGCTAGAAAACATTTTTAATGATAACAATAATTTTGTGTTTTTACCACTTTTATCTCGATTTTACCGCTATTGTTCTATGTGTTTTTGCTGCTTTCATGAAATTTGTTTGCTATCGTAAAATTTTCTCACTGTTATCATTTAAAATGTTTTCTTTTGTTTTTCTACTTGTAAAGTGACAACTTCTATAAATCTTTTCCACTATTGTTTAACTTGCTCACTTTCATCAATTTAGTCACTATCATTTTTCTTAACTGCTATTGTCAAAAAAGTGGTCGCTATCATCTTTCATGACTACTATTGTCAAAAAAGTGGTTGCTATCATTTTTCTTGACCATTATTGTAAAAAAAGTGGTGACTATTGTCAATTTTGAATGTTAGCTAGTTTTCTTGTTGTCTTAGGTTCGTGATTTAATTTTTCTAGCCAATTCTTGACATTATGGGTTGATTTTTTTGTAGGAGGTTCTCAAACTACTATATTCTAGGGAGTGATGGCTACGGTATATGTTCGACTTGATCACTAGTTTCTTCGAGGTGGAGAGAGATTTCTTGGATGTTGTGGTTCTACGCTACATATGTTACATGCCTGAGACCCGAAGTCATAGGGCGATGATGATTTACCTTGTAGAGAGATGGCTTTTTGAGATGTCGTCCTTCCATTTGCTGACAAGTGAGGTGACCATTACATTAGATGATGTTTGGAGGATTCTTTGCATCCCCATTCATGGCAAGCTTTTCTCATATGATGTTGGACATGGTACTCACACCATGCAACGAGTTCTTGGAATTAGGCGACTACAGGTGGTGGACTTAGAGTTAGACTTGTCTCCTTTCATTGACAGTGTTGATCCAATATCCATGGATTTAGCTAGCTTGATCATTGGGCTTGTGCTACCCAATTGTAGAGGTAAGCATTTTCATGTTGGTTGGGGTATCTACATTGAGTAGATGATGGAGCATGGTACGAGGTATGTGTGGGGCCTGTGTATTTTGGAAGATTTGTATAGAGACATGCACAAGGTTGCTTATCATGGCGACATGGTTATTTCTACAGGTATGACACTTTTACATGTATGGGTTTGGGAGCATATCCCAGTGACAAGGCTAGATGGCACTATGTATCGAGATCCAAAGGATCTATGTTCTTACAGATATTCAAATTGCATGTATTACACATGGCTTGGAAATTTATCTTATTGGTGAGGCATTTTTGATGATATGCCTGCATTTGTTTGGAGGCCTTAGCTAGGTTGTGAGGCCTGACATGATGACATGGAGCAACTGCCATATTTTTGACAAACACAATGGATTATAGGCCACATGGATTCCATTTTGGAGTGTTATTTTCCTGATTGGGTTCTTCAATAGTTTGGAGAGCGCCATACCCATTTCGCAAATGATTACCATGCACGGTTTGGGTGGACAACTCAAGAGGTTAGGGTGTGTGGGCCACATGCCTCTTCTACTAATGCTATTGTAGAGTTTCGGTGAATTACCCCATTTGGATGGGGTTGGGCAGTGAGTCCTGTAGATCTTGGCACCACTCAGGATTATGATCAGTGGCGGGCTTGCTGTGTTCCTCAATGTTTTATAGATCTTGTTGGCACTAGGCTAGTCATGGGATAGGTGCAGAGAGTGGTTGGTATCACAGGAAGGTGAAGTGATCGAAAGAGGCTTCGCATTGTAGTGGAGTAGTTAGATAGAGTAGGGAATGATGGATAGTAAGGTGATCAACAACACCATGATCAACCTTATTAGGACTAGTAAGCACCACAAGGTTCTCCTCCACAAATGGGTGCAACAAAAACAATGTAGATAGCCCCGTTGGTTGTGGACAAGGATGCTCGGGTTATTGAGAGTGATTCAAAGATTGCATAAAGGTAGGTTGTTGAGGGTCAGGTCACTGTTCTTACTGCAGAGCGAGATATTTTTTGATGGGAGAGGGATGCCTTGAGGCAAGAGCTAGCTACTGAGCATCAACAAAGATTAGTTGTAGAGATTTCCCTAGACTCCTTTGTTCCCCTTAGTATCAGGCCGAGCAAGATCAAATTCTGTAGCAGTGTACATATTTTGAATTGAAACGAATGTAGCAGGTCGGTAAACTACTTATTCAATGGGTGGTGAAACTGATAGCCTCACATATGCATCCAGTGGGATTGGATCTTTTATTAGACACTATATGAGGCCTTCATTCTGAGGGCTCAAAGACAACCTCTTTTCAAAGAGTTGAGTGTGTAGACAGGTGTAGAGTCTAGTGGACAGTCTATGAGATATCCCCATCACTCTTTGGTTATCCCACATCCCTCTCCTCATCAGAGCTAGCAACAGTACAAATCCCCTCCACAAGACAGTGAGCAGGGCTAAGTTTTACTTGATCTTATATGATGTTTATTACTTCAAAGACTTTATGTAGACATGACATTTTTTATATACATTCATTGTCCCAATTGAGACCTCGTATATATATATATTTGTATATTTTGATATCCCACATGATACTTGATGATGTATATGACATTCCCATTTTTGATGATATATGATATATCACATATTTTGATTCGGCTTATTATGTGTTATGAGATGTTTTATGGATGATTATGGATGCTTCTATTTGATGATTTATATTACCTCATGTTTTTGTTCTTTTTTGATGCATGTATATGATATGGACCATGGATGTATGGTTTTATATATCTATGCGATGGATGATGATATATGATGTATGCGATGGATAATGATATATGATATATGTGATAGATGATGAAATATGGTATATGATGCATACTAACAAATTTGTGGATGTAGGATGCATATGGTACTAGTGATATTATGAGGCAGGATGGAGCTATTAGTTAGAAGTGTTAGTATGATTTAGAGATGGATAGATAATTGATGTTGTTAGTCACTGATGAGTTTGCTTTTGCTTTCATAGAGACTTTGTATTTTTAGCAATCCTTATTGATGTAGCAAATAGATATGATGCAATTGGGTATTAATAACCAAGGTCGATTTGTTTCCATTGTGTGGACTTTGACTCTACAAACAAAGAATATTCTTGCTCATACCAAACATACAAAAACCTTATTAGAGTGTATGGGTGAGAAGTTTTGAACCATTTCAGATTTGTTACATAGAGAGGTATGAAGTACCTAAAATACAATTGATACATGAATTGCCTCAAAACGACTTCCACACATAAAATAAAGCAAGTATTCTCTAACACATAGAATAAATAGAAATCAACAATCAATATATCCATTCCTTCCTCTCTAAATCCTTATGGATATCATCAAGAGATCATGGGAATGTGATATTAAGATAAATAAAAAAGATAAGATCATTAAAAGATAAACAATGTTTTTGTATCACTTGCCATAGTTGTTTGATGTTTCAAGATGTTATCCATTAGTGATGTCTATTGTAGGAACATTTTATCCTCTAAGACATATGTTAGGATGTTGATGATGAATTATCAATAGGTAGGTAGTTAATACTTTAGGCATTGTTCCAACTTGATAGTGATCTAGTTGTTCCAATCTTTTTCTTGTATTTTTTAGATTCCAATGTTTTTTTGCTTTCTTTTTTTCTTTTTCAAAGGGTGAGGATGACGATTGTTTATTATGGATGGAGATTTTATTGCAGATAGATGACAATGGGGATAGGACCCTTTTGAGATTTTCTATTTATTTGATGTTTTTGAGAAATTTAGAGACCATTAGGGGGACCTAAAGGGACTAACCTAGTGCCTTGAGGGATCATTGATGATTTCCTTGCCTACATGACGAATGCATCGGCTTGTAGTTCACTTGTATTGTTTTTGGAATTTTCTTACTTTTTATGAATATTTTTGTATTTTGATAAGATATTTTAATGTTTTTGTTTTTGGGGACTAACCTAGGGCCTTGGGGGCTCATCAACAATGGCCTTTCCTACGTTGTACACACAAAGGCTTGTAGTTCACTTGTTTGATAAGAGTATGTTTTTGAATTTTTTGATTTTTTGATTTTTTGGAATTTCCAAGGATATTTTCAATGTTTTTGGATTTTGATTTAAGTTTAAAAAATCAAGACAGACACCTAAGGGGACTAACCTAGGGCCTCAGGGGCTGATCAAAGATTATCCTTGCCTATGTTATACATGTAGAGACCATGTAGTTTGACTTTTTGACTCAAAGCATAAAATTTTTTTGATTTTTTTTTTATTTTGTTTGTTTTCTGGATGTTTTTTTTATTTATGATGGTTTTTTTATTGTGATGGGATATACAAGGATCCAATCCGCTACCATTTTTAAGAAGTTTCCCCTAGCAATTTAGGGAAAATTATGTTTATTAGGGGAGATGGATTTTGAGGGTGAAACAAAGTTCAAGACTTGATCAATCATCGAGCCATGATTGGTTGCATGTTTTATTATGAGACAGATGGGGTGGATGCTATAAATAGTGCTGATAGATAAAGATGTAGGTCTTATTCAAACATAGCACCTATTTACCAAGTTTTCACTACAGTACTAGTCCTAGAAGTGCCAGAAAGTGGTTTTCACTCATAGGAAATTTTATTTCTCTTTACTATTTTTCTTGATTTTGGATTTTTTTACTTTTTTCTTAGGATATTTTGATGCATTTGACTATAATAATTTTTGAGATGGCTACTATCTAGAGGTTCAACTAAAGGTTATCCTTCAGTAGTAGCCAATTGATATGCTCCCAAACTATAGCTTGTTGTTATGATGAAAGTTCCTAATCAATTTGGTTCAAACTTCCCCTTCCCTTCTTGGTTTAGCTAGATCTTCTGATTCTCTTTCAGTACCAAGTCACCTATTTGAAAGTTTTTATTTTTTATCTTCTTGTTATAGCTTCATTTGAGCTGATTCTGATAAACCTAAAGATGGTTTAACGTGCTCAAACACCTTTCATCTAGGAGTTCCAAATCATTCAGTTTGGATACCCAATATTCCTCATTGTTGATCATGCCTTTCAAGGATACTTGTAGTGATGGGATTTAAATTTCAATAGGTAGGATCACTTTAGATCTGTAGACCAATGAAAAAGGTGTGGCACCTATAGGTGTGCAAATGCTGGTTCGGTAAGCCCATAAGGCTAGATTTAGCTGCAAACACCAATTATAGTCGACATCAATAATAGTCTTTTTCAATATTTTTAGAATGGTTTTATTGGATGCTTCAACTTGACCATTTCCATGGGGGTAGTATGGGGTCTAGAACTAGTGTTGGATAGAAAAATTTGAGCAAAGCTCATAGAAATCTTGGTTCTTGAATGGGGTTTCATTGTCTGTTATGATAGTTTGGGGAATCCATATCGACAGATCAAATAATTCAAGATAAACTTGGATATTTGCTTCCCTATGATGTAAGTTAATGGAATGGCTTCTATCCACTTTGTAGAGTATTATGTTGTAGTTATAATATACTTATGCCCATTGGATGAAGCGAGAGATATCTTACCTATCAAGTCAATTCCCCACTGCAAGAAAGGCCATGGTGTTGTGTGTTAGTGTGTGAACAAGATCACTGTGCTGTTAACATTGGCAAAAATTTCTTGAGTGATGGATGCATTCTTGTTCCACTAAGGGCCAATAATACCTTGTTCTCAACAATTTATTTACTATATTATGTCCACTAGAGTGAGACCCACAAACACCTTCATGCATCTCTTGTAAGGTGGTTTTCACTTCGTCCACATAGAGACATCGAAGTAGTGTGCCATCTAGACTTCATTTATATAAGGTATCTCCTAGGATAGTGAATCATGAAGTTCTATAGAAAAATGTTTTATTTTGGTTTTTTGTTAGGTCAGGGGTATGATAACCATGTTGGATATAAGAAGATGTGTCTTGGTACCAAGGAGAGTTAGGACCAACAACATCACAAACAAGTTTTGATTTTAAGATATCAAATTCTAGTATAAGTAGTTGATCCGTGAGGAATTCATATTTGGGAATATTTTGTGGAATGTCAAGGAGTGAAACTATTGTTGCCATTGCATTAGCTACTCTATTATTGATTTTGGGAACCTGTTTGAAGGTGATGATCATAAATTACTATTTGAAGCTATCCACCATTATTTTTTATGGCATAATCTTTTCATCCTTTGTTTGGTACTCATCATTTACGTTCCTTATTACCAACTGGGAGAATCCATAGACTTATAGTTCCTTTATCCTCCATTCTATGACCATCTTAAGTACAGTGATGAGTTCTTCACATTTAGAAATGTTGTTGGTACATGGAAAGACATCGTGTAAGCCTTGCATATACCATCTCCCTAAGGTTTGAGAAATATGATACTAGCCCCTAAGCTGTGTTGAGTGTGGGATCCATCAAAGTACAAGGTCCAATGACTTGACTGTTTTGTTAGGAGTATACTTTCATATAAGAAATTTGATACTAGAGGTTGATGATCTTCCATTGGTGCATTTTCTATTTGATTTGCTATTACTTGTCCCTTTATGGATTTTCTATCAATGTATTCTATATCAAATTCACTAAGTATCATTACCCACTTAGTGATCCTCCCTGTTAGAACTTCCTTTGCTAATAGGTACTTTAAGGGATCCACTTTTGATATCAACTTTACTTTCCTGTTTAATATGTAGTGTCTAAGCTTTTGTGCTGCAAAGATGAAAGATAAACACACTCATTCTATGGGCGTATAGTTCAATTCATAGCTCACCAGTGTTTGGCTGATATAATATACTACTCTTTCCTTGTTTTGATAATCCAATTATGCTAATAGATCTCCTAGAGTTGTTGATATTGTAGATACATACAAGATCATTACTTTGTCTTGAATTGGAGGCATTAGTACTGGGGGAGTGAGCAAATAATCCTTGAAATTTTAGAAATACTGGTCACATTTTCCATCCCACTTGAATGTTATATCCTTGTGTAGAAAATTGGTGAATGGATGACACTTGTCTACCAACTGTGCGATGAACCGTCTGATGGATTGAAGCTTACCTTGTAGAATTCATAGCTGTTTTAATATTTTTGAAGGAGGCATTTCTAATATACCTTTGAATTTGGCGGGATCCACCTTGATGCCTCTTCTAGACACAATGTACCCTAACAATTTTCTAGATGTTACTCTAAATACAAACTTATTTGGATTGAGTCATAGGTTGTATTCCTCTAGCTTGTCAAATACTTTGGCTAGGTTAGCCAGATGATATTTTATTTTGATGAATTTTGCTAATATATCATCCACATAATATTCCATGGTAATGTGCAACATATCATGGAAAATGACAGTCATTGCTCATTGGTAGGTTGCCCCAACATTTTTCAACTTGAATGGCATGACATTCCAACAAGAGGTACCCCATGCACAAGTGAAATTTATTTTATGTTGGTCTTTGGGAGCTATCTTGATTTGATTGTATCTGTAGACATCAAAAATATACTGATTGACATCATGCATCCGATCCTGACTTACTAACATCGCTTCTTCCTAAATCATCCCTTGATCTAACTGTTTAATCAAATTCCCCCTATCTGATTAAATTCATCAATATTTGTCCCTTAATTAAATAAATCATTTTATCTGATTAAGTCAATTCCTTCTGTTAATTAAATCAATCCATCTGATCTAATTATCCCTATTTAATTAAATAATCAATTTATTTAATTAAATCTCTAAAGTCTATCCATTAAATTAAATAAATTAAAACCTTATTTGATTTAATCTGACACCATCCCTTTTAATTAAATAAATCAAAATCTTTATTTAATTAGCCTCTTATCATATTCCTCTCTTATCTGATTTAAATAAATCCATAAATCTAAGTCAAATAAGTCACATCATCTAATCTCCTGTTAAATTAATTAACCCTTGATTAATTTAACCTCATCTCATGTCACACCCTCTAGATAATGCAAGTTGCTCATGAAAATAGATTTAATTCATTTATTAAATCTCTATTTTCCTCACAAGGCATCTTTTGGAATATTCTCTCAATTTGAATTCAAAAATTCCAAGTCAACATGTACATCCAACAAGGCATTTAAAATCTCTTACATGTCCTTTGCTTTGAGCCAAGTGGCATTTATTGCATTTTACCTTCCCTCTTACATGTCATTTCAACAAATTTGAATTTCAAATATTGGCATTTATTGGCACAAACCCCAAATCTTGCACAACCATCATCCATTCATAGCTTGACAAGTGGCACCATATCATTGGATGAATGTTAGTCCCACATTGCTCAAATTTGGGCATTCATCCATCTTGAAATCCTATAAATGAAGAGCTCCTCTCCTCATTTCATCATCCACAATCCAAGCAAAGTTACCATGCTAAAATACTTAGCCATTCTCATCCATCATTTGAATTCTAGCTAGGCTTTTTGCAGATTTGGCTTGGAGTTCTCATCTTTTGTCAAAGTGGATCAACATCATCTTCAACACATCAAGATTTCATCATAGGGATTGGGAAAGGGCCAATTTTCACATCAAATTGGCACCAATTCCCCCATGGGATCAAGTGTTTGCTAATTAAATTAGGATTAAATCTAGTTTTTATCATTTTCTTTGTGTTCTTCATTATTTTCATTCCTAGTTTGATTTGTAAATGGATTTCATAGGGAATCCTTCTTTTGGCTTGTAATTCCTTGTTTAACTCATTTATTCATGTTGTTTTGCAGGTACTAGGAAAAGGGTTTGCACATTTGGCACTAGAAGGAGGGCTTGACATCATTATTTTTAACTTTTCCTTGAAATTTCCATGTTTTCTTGACACATAGGAAATTCCAACGCGGGCTCATCAGCGTCGCTGTTTTAGCACCGCGGGCTTGTCAGCATTGCTGTTTTAGCGCCGCTGGACTCATCCCACCAAAAAATTCAAATTTTTAACTCTGCCGCTGGACTCGCCGATCTGCAGAAGTTTCAAAAAATCCTAAACTTCGATGCTGGGCAAAACAACGATGCAATTGTGCTCTCTGTCCTGACACAGAGCGCCGCTGACTGGTAAGCAGCACTGTAAGAGCGACGCTGGGAGGAAAAAATAGCGATGCCTTCACGAGTTGTGATGCTGGGAGATAGTAGAAAGGGAAAATTTGAATTTTAGCATGTGCTGTTAATTTATGATTGCTTCTTCCTTTGTTTTATGCTTTTTTAATTTATGTGTTTTTCCAGAAACTAACTGGTTTTCTTCTTTGTAGGTTGGAAAACAAAAACAAAGGAAGAAAGAGCATGGTGATGATATTTTGTCCAATCAAAGTGATTTTTAACACTTAAGTGTTTTTTTAACACTTCTCTAAGAATTTGTCATCCTCTTTTTTCTTAGAACACTAGCTTTCATTTGAGTTTAAAAAGAGTTCTTTTTGTTTATTTCTTGCAAAAGGATTAAAAAGAATCTTAGGATCAACAACTTACTAGATTTTGTTTTTGGGATTAACAAATTGAACAAATGTTTTTTCACTTGTGATTTGGTGCTCTAAAATGAACTCACATATTGCTTTGAGGATCTAAAAAGAACAAGTGTAGCTTTGTTTTTGTGAGGGCTTACTTAGACTAAAGGCATTGAAAAAGGACGTATGCGCTTCTCTCGCACTTTATAGCGATATTGAGAATCAAAAGGCCTTTTTCATGACTTTGGGTTAAGATAAAGCAATCACCTCCACACTTCGATTTGGGCTTAAAATTGAGCAAAATCTTGTGCGAGTGTGAGTGGGGGCTTTGTTGCATACATTCTCTCTCCTTGTTGCCAACAAGGATTGATCGAGTTACAAATATTGTTCTTCATTCACTATTGTTTATCCTAGAGGGCCTGCCTTGGGGAAAAAATACTCACCCAAGGGAACGACTCAACCGGTAACACTCTAAAGCAAAGAGTATTTCCAGTTGGGATATAAATGTGGATATTGGATGAAACGCCAATATCATGCAGTTGATTCTGACAAGATGGATCTGAAAGGGGACTCTTGCTGTATGGGTCAATCTCCACAAACGGAAATTCCTTACTAAAACCCATGTGCTATAATTTTCCAAAATCCTTAATCTATTTGTTGGTGCAAGAACGGTCGTTCTGAAGCCACCCCACACTTTTACGGTCTTCTAGTAGAAATGGAAAGCATGCCATGGGAGTTTCATGGGTGTTGATGCTTGGCTGCCCCAGATAAGTGAGTGTCGTGGAGGGGAGCCAATGGGTGAAGCATCTAACCATTCGCTAGAGATAGGCGAGCTGGGACTTGTCCAAGTGGGAATCAAAAAATATTGTCTTACACATCCATAGGATTGTACTTATTCTTGGGTTACAAAATGCATTGCTTGATTGAAAACATCTCAAAAACAAACACTTAACATCATCCAAATTTCAAACCCTTTTGAGGACAAATACAATTGACTCAATCCATATGTTATTTCTTTCCCTTGGGATTCACGTCCTTAGAGGTTTCTAAGCATTGGATTATATCTCAATTTGTCTTCTTAAGTAAACAATAGGAAACCCTTGCCTTAAGTTCATTGAATTTCCACATAACATATCTTGTGGGGTTTGAGGAAATTAAGACATTGGACATCTTAGTTGGAAAACCTAATTGAAGAAAGTGTTTTTGGTAAAATAAAGACATTAAGCAAAGCTAAGCAAAATGAACTCTCATATGTGATTGAAGACTCCAAATCCCAAAGCACAAATCATTGGTTGGAAATCCGAAAATGACTGTTCAAATGAAATCATTTCTTGGTTACAAAGGTCATTAGGAAGCATTTGCATGCTCTTCAATACCTAGATCTAGGCAAAAAAAAAAGTGTCCTTCTTAGGTTCATCTTAGGATCAAAACATATCAAAATCTCTTTTTCATCCATCCTCCCAAAACATCAAAGCAAAATCCATCTCATCATTACCTTCTGGAAAATCTTGAAATCATCCTTGATACTAGGCTTTGTGGCAAAATTAAAATCATCAATATCATTGAGAACGAAATCCTTGAAAACATTAGCAAAAACACCTTTGGCTAGGTATGTGTAGATGCATCCTTTTGCATATACTTAATCAAAGTTATTGAAATCATCTTGTCTAGCTTAGTGTATGTAGATGAATCCTTCTTCATATGCTTAGTGAAACAATCATCTTGTTTGAATAGGTGTGGGTAGATGCATCCTTCTCCTCACACATATCCAAATTATCATCCTTTGAACAAAGCTATCCCTTAGATCATCATCAAACATCTTAGGGTCTTTTTGTTCAAAATCCAAATCAAAGACAAATCAAAATCAAGGACAAAATCTCAAATTCTCAAAATCCAAAATCAAAATCAAAATCCACAAGTCCTAAAAAGCCTAGTGTCTCATTGAAGATTTATCAAAATCCAAAAACATCCATATCACCCATCCCTAAACATCATCATCATATCATCACCTTTGATCCTCAAGGCATCCTAAAATTTTATACTTTGGGACATAAGATAACGATCGATCCAAGGAATCAAGAGATTCATCTCCCATATTCTCGAAGGTTGATCCTTGTTTTATGGTTCAAACGAGATCTCAATACAAGAAGAGTATGGAAGCCAACAAAGAAACACCCGCTTCAAGCGATCTTAGCCAAACAAACGTAGAAATGAATCCAGCAGAATCAAGTAATCCATTGACCCTCTCATCATCGCAAAATCCGCAAGAAGAAAATCAAGGAGAGGACCTTACTTTTGGAATGTCTCGCGAGGAAATGATAGAAATGCTTCAAAATCTAGAGAATCATAAAATCATCAACATCATGATGAGACTCAACCCTTCGTTATACATGCTTGAACTAGCAAAACAAGGGGCCAAGTTGCCTTCGAATTTTGATGTAAGTACTATAGTGGAGACATCCTTTCCACCTATCTCATCCACCATCCCCATTTCATCTACACCTCCATCCCAAAAAATCACGCAAAACATTCCGCAAATCACAACATCGTTTGCTCCAACCCAACCCAATGTCAACAAGGGAAACACATTTCTCAATGCTTTTCAATCACATCCCCTTGTCAATAATCAAAACATGGATGCAAACACCACCTTGGAACAAAGCATACCCCAAAACCCATTACACAAAAATTTTCCTCTCACATTCCATCATGATCCATCATCATCATTCTTTCACGCAACTCCTCAAACACCTCTTCTCACAAATTCACAAGAAGAGGGAGATACGTTCGGACTAGGGGGATTATTCAACACCACAACATTTTCACAACAACTCATGCCCCTCACCTTTCCACCTCTTCCACCATTGCCATTATCATCCACACCACTCCTTGGTTGAGGGCTTCCTCCCCTACCAAGTATCAATCAAACCTACATCCCAACCATCAATCAAAGCATTGTACCAAACACACAAAATTTATCATTGATATCACAACAACAAACAATAAATGTGCAAGCAATGACAACATCATCAAACACACCCCTAACATCACAAAGCCTGGTCTCTCAAGGACCAATCACATCAATACCACTATCCAACACCCAAAACATCAACACAACATCATCATCTACCACCATTCCAAATCCACCACCACCTCCACCACCACCAACGTTCACCACATCAAGCCAATACGATGCAACATTGCAAGCTGCTTTTCAAAGAGGATACCAACAAGTTAAAAAACAAAAAGTTGTACAACAAGCTGCTCAAGCTGCACAAGCTGCTCAAACTGCACAAGCTGCTCAAGCCGCACAAGCTGCACAAGCCACATTACAAGTGCAACAAATGCAACAACAACAAGCCTCCCAAGCAGCGCAAGCATTGCAAGCACAAAGGGTACCTCAAGCACAAATTTTACTGCATCAACAAGTAGCTCAAGCACAAGCACAAGAACAAGCACAACTTCTTGCACAAGTAGCGCAAGTGCAAGCATATCAACAAGCACTAAAGCAATACCAAGAGCAACAAGAAGCAACATAATTGGCAGCCCAACAACAAGCACAACAACAAGTTTGTTGGAGCAATAACAAGCGCAACAACAAGCACAAATCCTAATGTAACAACAGCAAGACCAGCAACAAGCGTTGTTCATACAAAAGCAAGTAGAAGCTTACTTCGCCCTCTAGAACATATCGATACCATCGAACAATGCATCAACCAATCCACCCATCCAACCCATGACTCAAACACCCCAAAACACCTTCATCCCACCCCCTGATCCACAAAGTGATGTGATGACACAACTCAAGTTGCTCTCACAACAAGTGCTCGACCTTCAATCAGGCCGAACAACCAAACCACAAAGCAACTTGTGTCCCTATAGGAGCTTAGAGATGAAACCATTCCCCAAGGGATTTGAAATCCCCAAATTCGACAAATATCGAGGGATGAGAAACCTTGAAGATCACATCAGGGAATTCCAGGTTCATTGCATGGAGGTCGCATATGACGATACTTATCTGATGCGGCTATTCCCTAGAAGCTTGGTAGGTCCCGCTATAGAATGGTTCTCTCACTTACCTTCAGGCATTAGAACATTCCAAGAAATCAAGGATGCATTCATTAGAAACTATGCATGTAACATTGCAATGGATGTCAGTGTCAAAGAACTATACGCTCTAAAACAAGGAAAGAATGAATCTTTCGCTTCATTTCTTCAATGATGGTGATCCAAGGCTAATTAGAGTAAGTGGACCATGCCAGAAGAACAAGTCTGCACAATCATCGCCAACCTTGAAAGCCACTTAGCATTCCATCTCAAGGTTCAGAGTATCACTACATATGAACAATTGATCTCCAAGGTGCTCAGCATCGAAAGAGCCCTTGTGACCCAACCCACCGAATCAATGTCATATCACGAACAACAAAAAAATTGCCCACCATCAAATTACAATGATAAACCTCAAACATGGGCAAGAAACAAGAACATTACTAATGATGGTGTCATTGCTGCCAAGGTGGTCATTAGTGGTCCATGCCAACATACACCCGCACCGCAAATCCAAAATCAACGCCAAAACACTCATCACACCACATACCAAGCCAACAACAACCCTACCATCAATAACCTCAATGATCAAAGAGGACCACCCCAGTGAAAAAGTTATCCAAAAAGCAAATACGTCATTTTGGGGGAACCATTGGAGGACATAATGAAAAAATTGATGGACGAAAAACTTATCAAACCTCCTACATTCGAGAACTACCAAGAACTCAATGTCAAACCTCCTTGGTACAACAAGAATCAACTTTGCGAATTTCACAAAATCAAAGTTCACACCATGAACAACTGCATGAGACTCAAAAATATCATCCAAGATCTTATTGACAAGAAAATCATAAACGTGGAACAACCCACAGGAAATTAGGATCTTAAAATCTACACGAATCCGATGCCGAATCATGGCAACAAAGGGAATAAAAATGATAAAGGGAAGGGTAGTGTAAATCACGTGTACAAAATAGTCGTTGCCTCCCTAAATGAAGACTGCATGGTCATCACTATCAAGGGCGCTCATGCTGAAGATTGTGGAGTCACCACAAGAGGCAGCAAAGTCACCATTGCAGGATCATCCCAACCTAATAGAATCCCTTCATCTAGAGTCGTTCTGCATAGCTACAATGTTGTAGAACAACTCACGAAAACACCAGCACACATCTCCATCATGGAGTTGTTAAAAATCTCATTAGTGCATAAAAATATTCTTGAGGAAGCATTAGCCTCATCCACTATCCCATCAGATATCGATGCGGACCAATTCCAAGCTATGGTCGGAAATATCATAACGCCTAATCTCCTTACATTCTTTGACCAAGATTTCCCCACCCAACCATCTCACAATTGTGCACTTCACTTAGAAGCCATTGTCAACAAGAGAAAAATCAAAAGGGTCCTGGTAGATGGAGGTGCAGGTTTGAACATCTGTTCTCTCGGCCTCATCAAGCAGTGGAAAATATCAGAAGATTCCATTGACAAAGGTAAGGGCATCACAATAAGAGCATACGACGACCAAGAAAGAGTGTCTCAGGGCACAATCAAACTCCCTATTCAAGTAGGGCCAACGCTCATGGAAACCACATGTTAGGTCTTGGACCTCGAATTGCCATATAATATCCTCTTAGGATGCCCATGGATCCATGCGATGAAAGCCGTAGCATCAACCTTCCACCAATGTGTGAAATTTACACATAATGGACAAGAGGTCACCGTCCATGGGGATCCCGAACCGTTCTCATACTGCAAGAATCTTGAAGCCAAGTATTACAAAATCCCCCAAGTGCCAAAGAATGATGAGGGCCCATCCACATCATACATCGACCTCGCCACTCTCATGTCCACTTTTGCGACACAGACACCCACCATCCCCACCATCTTCGATATCAAGCTCATCATCCAGGAGGATGGTTGTGGAAGATACAAACTCCCTAACAATGCTTTTGTGATAGGAGAGTTACCACAATCTCCTAGATCACGAGGACGCCCACAAGAAAATCAAGCTTCCACATCACAAACCCATCCTCAAAACTATCCCGAATTCACAAGATGGGGAGACCTTGGCCATGAGGTCATTGAAGCAGATCCATCTCACATGTTGTATCAAGATGAAAGACCGACAGCTAATTTACCAATGGACGAAAGAAGCAAGGGCCTACAAATGATGCTTGCAATGGGCTATGACATAAATCAAAGACTGGGACAAAATGACAATGGGCTCATAATACCTATCATGCCAGAGACACGACCCATAACAAATCTTGGTCTTGGATGTACCCCTCTAAGCATAACCATACGTGGCCGAAGTCCCCCGATTAGAACGGCTAATGTTTCTCCTCAGCCAATACTAGTACAAGTACACTCACCAATAGTCACGGTAAGGTACACATAATTTCATAAGCTGAGCCCTATATTAGTAGCGATGACGAGGATACGATATCTAATCTACCTAGGTTATTTGAGGACACCACCTTGTGTATGATTAGCACCCTGTCCTTTGAAGTAGATAATCCAAATCATGAAATCCGTTTAGTGTACTCCCAACCCGATCGACTATGACCAACGAGGACCACCAGTTCTTGATACATTAAAAATGATGAGGCACTCTCATAATTCATGGGATTGAGGGATAACATTCCAGAGGGAGATCACAAGGTAGGATTTATAATAGAGTTGGACACACACGCCTATTACGGGGAAACGATTGAATCCTTCAGTCGCAAGAGTGAGAAACTAAGAATCATATCCAAGTCCTTGAGTGAAAACCACACTGTGGCACTCTCTGACAAGAAAATAGTAAATAGAAAGGATGCATCCAATGGTGAAAACCTCTCTGAGTTTTCAATTGCAGGATGAAGAGATTCAATCTTCCCAAGAGCTATTCATCAAGAAAGTCAGATCTTGGCGAAAAATGCAATCCAGTCAACCTAAAGACGAGGGCCCACATATATCACATTTTATCTTGAGAATCACTATTATCAAAGAGCAAGAACTCCTAGCGGCATTCTAAAGGAAAGACAAATAAACCGTAGGTTATGCTGACATGCCAGGGCTAGATCCAGAGATTGTGGTTCATCATTTAGCAGTATATCCAGAAGCAAAGCCGGTCAAACAAAAGCTTTGAAAAATGCATCCCAAAATCGTTTGTTAGTCAAAATGGAGCTCAAAAAGTTGCTAGATGTAGGATTTATCCGTCCAATTGATTATCCATAATGGGTGTCAAATTTGGTTCCTGTTTCAAAACCTAACGGAGCCATCATAATCTATACAGACTTCAGAGATTTAAACAAGGCATGTCCGAAGGATGATTTCCCGCTTCCTAACATCAACATGATAGTAGACATGATAGCAGGGCATGAGATGCTATCACTAATGGATGTATTTTCAGGATACAATTAGATTATGATAGCAAAAGAAGATCAACATAAGATGACTTTCACTTGTCCGTGGGGGACCTACTGTTGGAACATGATGCCATTCGGCCTAAAGAATGCATGAGCAACCTATCAAAGGGCCATGAAACTAATATTCCATGACATGATTCATAAAATAGTTGAAGACTATGTCGACAACATTCTAGCTAAGTCAAGAAAAAGACAAGATCATATAGTAACCCTAAGTGCTATCTTTGACAGACTAGAGGAATACAAAGTCGGACTAAATCCCAAGAAGTGCGTCTTTGGCATACAATCAGGTAAATTTCTAAGATACATAGTCTCCATGAGGGGTATTGAGGTGGATCCAGCAAAAGTGAAGGCAATCCTCGAGATGGAAGCACCAAAGACATTAAAACAACTAAGAGGCCTCCAAGGCCGACTTCAATCCATCTGATGGTTCATAGCACAACTGGCAGACAAGCAGAATCCATATTCTCACCTACTCCAAAAGGGGGTAGCATACAAATGGGATACAAAATGTGAAGAAACATTTAACAAAATCAAGGAATACCTACTGACACCACCAGTGTTAATGCCACCTATCCTGAGAAAGCCATTGATCTTATATGTGTCAACAATAGCAGCAGCCCTTTGAGCTCTCCTAGCTCAGCATGATGAAAATGGAACAAAGAGGGCCATCTACTATATCAGCAGGACAATGGTCGGTCATGAGCTAAATTACTCATTCATCGAGAAAGCTTGCCTCGCAGTAGTGTTTGCATCCCAAAAATTCAGACATTACATATTGGCACACAAGATAAAGCTCATTGCGAAAATTGATCCCCTCAAGTATCTCCTATCAAAAGCAATGCTCACAGGCATAATGGAAAAGTGGGTAATGATATTATCAGAGTATGACATCGAGTATGTAGAGCGGAAAGCCATTAAGGGACAAGTTATTGCAGATCAACTAGCAGAAGCACCCATGTATTATGAGAATCCTCTTGTCTTAGAATTCCTAGATGAATCCATCTTTAACCTCAATGTAACTGACCATTGGAAACTATACTTCGATGGTTCATACACACAACATGGATCAGGAGCTAGTATCTTCTTCATCACCCCACAAGGGGACTGCATACCGAAGTCATACAAACTAGCATTTCCTTTCACAAACAACATCGTGGAATATGAGGCTTTGACTATAGGCCTCAGGATAGTAGTGCAATGGAATATCATAGCTCTCAAGGTGTACGGGGACTCTTAGTTGATCATAAATCAGGTCAATAATGAATATCAGACTAAGGATGATAAGCTCACTCCATACAAGAAATTTGTGGAGACTATAAAGGAAAACTTCATTGACATAACATTCGAGTAGATTCTGAGAACCAACAATAGAGCAGCAGACGCCATGGCTACAATTGGGTCTCTATTAGACATCCCTCATAACGTGCCAAAATATGAATTTTTGATTGAGCAGCTTCTCGTTCCCACATTCGAGGTACCAGAATCAGAATATGTGTGTGAAATCGTTGGTCCAGATGATCCTTGGTACCATGACATCTACACATATCTTTGCATAGGAGTCATACCCGTTGACCTACCATCGAGCCTAAAATGAACCTTTATCAAAAAGGCATCTAGATTTGTCATCCTAGGTGATACCTTATACCGTAGAATCATAGAAGGTACCTTGCTACACTATTTAAACGTTGAGGAGGCATTGACCGCTCTAACCGAGGTTCATAACGATATTTGTGGCTCACACTTGAGTGGAATGACCATCGCTAAGAAACTGCTGAGGATGGGGTATTACTGGCCCACAATAGAAAGAGAAGTGCATGGTCATGCTAAAAGGTGTTTACAATGTCAGTAGCATGGGGACCTCATCCATGCTCCAGCTCAAGAGCTTCATCCGATTATCACACCATGGCCCTTTTCGCAGTGGGGACTCGATCTCATTGGGAAAATCACACCCACCTCATCCAATGGCCATTAGTTCATCATAACTGCAACTGAGTACTTGACAAAGTGGGTGGAAGCCATACCCATGATGTATATCACTGGGAAGTAGATCTAAAAATTCATCTTGAACTATCTCATATGTCGTTACAGTGTCCCACAAGCCATTATCTCAGACAATGGGACACCCTTCAAGAACCGGGAGGTTCGTGACTTGTGCGAGAAATTCAAAATCCAACATCGCTTCTCCACCCCGTATTATCCCCAAGGCAATGGCCAAGCAGAAGCTACAAACAAAACCATCCTCAAAATCCTTAAGAAAACAGTCAATGATGCAGGTCGTGATTGGCATTTGTAGCCTAATCCCACCCTCTGGGCTTATCGAACCAGCATCCACACACCCACCGGCACCACCCCCTTCTCCTTGGTCTACGGATCAAAAGTCGTACTCCCCATTGAGATCGAGCTCCCATCCTTTAGGATATCATTGCAAAATCTCATCACTAATTAGGACTACCAGGTATCAAGATTAAATGAGCTGGAGCTACTGGATGAGAGACGCATAGATGCTTTGAATCATCTGCAAGTCTATCAAAATAGACTCAAATGAAGCTACAACAAGAAGATTAGAAGCAGGACTTTCCAAGTCGGAGAATTGGTCTTAAAAGAAAATCAGAAGAATGTCCCAAACCCCAGCAACAAAGGAAAGTTTGAACCTAATTGGTTAGGACCTTTTGTCATCACATCAAGTTATAAATTAGGGGCATATCAGCTATCAACACCTGAAGGGGAACCTCTACAGGAGCCCATGAATAGCTCCCATCTCAAAAAGTTTTATGCCTTTAATTTTCTCGTGCGTAAAACCTCTAAAAACCAAAACAAAAATCGAAAGTCCTAAAATGGTTACTTAGGGCTTAAAAACCTCGCAAAATGCATCGCCTGCAACAACAAAAATCAAAAAAGCAAAAACCAAAAAACCCAAAAGTGATCAAAAAAATTGTCCCTTCTAGTGAAACCACTTTGGGTGGGAAAATACTTTCGGAAAGTAATTTTGGTGAAAAACCTCAAAAAATGTGCGTACCCTTTGTGTAAAATTAAGCACTTCATCCACTGTGATCTTTATGGTTTGATCTCGGTGATCATCCATCCATTTCAATGAATATCCATCGATTCAAATTCCCCACATCCATATCATCCACTCGTGATCCGCATTCATAGCTTGGGTCCTGTTCAGATTATCCCTCCTAGTACTACTCTTCGCCCATTCTCAAGGTCGCATTGTCCTACTTTATCTGGTAGTCTATTGCATCAATTGGGGCACATTCTCACCGTGACGATTCGTATTTTCCTTCTTAAAAGTCCTAAAAATCAAAAAATCCAAAACATTCAAAAAAGCACAAAAATCCCAAAAATAGGTCAAAAGTCATTCAAAAGCCAAAAAAGGGTCGCCTTTGTCGTAAACTACGCCATCTCCCTCGAAGCTTTTTGAACGTAGGGGCAAGGTTGATCTTTGATCATCCTCGACATTTAGGTCGTATTCTATAGGAGTCCTCATTATAATAAACCGATATCCATCATGTATATCATCATCTCAGAATTCCATTAAGTCGCTAATGAATCCACATGGTCTCTGCGTATATAACGTAGGCAAGGCTAATCTATCGATAAGCCCCAGAGGCCCCTAGGATAGGTCTTTAGGTTAGTCTCTTGGTCAAAATCTCGTAAAATCCCAAAAACATTGGAAAAATCAAAAATCAAAACATTTGTAAAACCTCAAAAAATTACCAAAAATAGCCTCAAAACATTGCAAAATTCCAAAAACATCCAAATATTTGAAAAAAAATCCATCCGCTTCATCTCGCTTGCACCCGCAATAAAAACCATTCATAATAAACTGATCGTCATCCTCAACCTTTGGTGTCAGCTTAGAAACAAAAGTCTAGTTGTGTTTAAAAGTGAAAAACTCAAAATGTCAAGTCTAAAAGTCTAAGCTCTGCCATGTAGCAAGTTGGTTGTCTCTTCTCATATCTAACACATCATCCGAATGGTCCCATATCAATCATCCCTTATAAAACTAAAATGACATGCCGCCATCCACTAGCATGACCTAGGATGAATCCTTCCTACAATGGGCATTATCTTTTAGCAATAAGTTTCAGTTATCATCTTAGAAAACACATCCTTTTTCCGTTAGCGGTATTGAAGAGCATCAGTTTGTTTGTTTACTTGGTCTTTATCTTTGGACTTATCTTATTTTGTGCTCATTCCAAGGACGTCTTGATGATATCCCAAAACAATGGATTTAGAGAAATAGGAATGGGGCAATGATCATTATCTTTTGTCTGTTGTGCTTGTTGGACGTTCTTGCAATATAACCTTGGCGAATACTTGCTTTGGTAGGTATGTATGGAAGAGGTCTAGGGCAACTTGTTGACTATTGCAGGGATAGGTTTACCTTTCCGTGTTTTGGTCTGAGGTGTCTGAAACTTCTGAAATACATCCTAGCAAGGTTTTTGTATGCCAGGTGTGAACAAGAATACTCCTATCTGATTGTCAAGTCAAAGTCCATCACATTGGGTACAACGCCATCCTGGTTTTCTATACCTTGATGCATCGTACCACATGTGTTATCAAACATAAGAAAATTTGGCCCTTTCAAAATCCTAATTCCTTGGCAAGTGATCATCATCATCACCATCATCTGCATTTGTGTCATCTTGCGTCTTGTTGAACTAACTTCTTCTCTCCTTACTGACCATGCTAACAAGGTAATATGATAGTTGATCATCATCACCATTATCATCATCGATCCTGCATCCACAAAATCATTAGCATATTGCATAAGCATATCATATAGAAATCATTAGCACATTGCATAAGCATATCATATAGGAAACATCGCATCATCATATAAACATGCTATCATGAACATCCATCAATAGGTGCATCCATGTCATTGCATTTCACCCATTACATTGCATCTCATGGCATTATATCGATCATTGCATAAACATTCATTTGCACTTCATAAACATTTCATATTACCATATATCATATAAACCATCACATAACATCTACAAAAGCATTCCATAATCATTTTACATAATCATAAGCAATAGGTATATAAGCATTTAATTCATTACGCATATCACTTTGCATTAACATATCATCGCATCACATACATCATCATTTAGTATAATAACATTTGCATCTCATAAAACCATTTTAGTAGCATCATATCACGACCATCGCATCATATTACATACATCCATAAATCATCCCATAATTAAGCATATTCCACACATCATTGCATATGCCATAAATCAAATCATATCACATATTGCATTAGCATAAAATAAACCATCACAAAGCTAACATTATTGCACATCATATCATAGGTTAGCATAATATAGATCTGTTAGTCATAAATCATAACGCATACATCATTAAAAATAAAATGCATCCATAGAACATCACTGTAAAACATATAGAAATAAACCATTCATGCGTAAATAAAAGAACACATTGCATCACATCAAAAATCATCATTGGCTCATATATATCATCAATGATATTGTCATAGTACAAAGAATAATAATTGGATCACTGTACATATATGTCAATCAGTACAAAACGCCCATCAGGCTATCAAAAATGAGCCCATAAGGCACAAAAAAGACATCATAATATCTCGATCAAGCCCGATCTCTGTGGATGCTACCCTCGCCCCTATCACCGTGACCCTCTGGTGGTCTATGGTTGGCCCACTCTGAGTACTCAGGGACCTAGTCTACTCTAGGTACAGTGTTGTGGTAAGCCCGACGGTAGTACTCTATCTCTCAGATAGCATCCTTATAAGATCGAACCGAAACTGTACCCTGGGATGAGGAGGCTATCATGCTCTCAATTTGCTGCCTACGGCCTAGCTCTGTGGCTACCTGTAGCTCTGTGGCCTATCTATGCTGCATAGCCTGATCCCTCTCTACTCTGAGCTGCTCCCTCTCAGCCCGTGCCTGGTCCCTCTCGGACGTCACTGCCTGAACCTATGCTTGTAACTATAAAATCAAGGCATTCCATGCGTCTGCCTGCCCTGCTGGCTATGCCTGTGGTTGCGCGTGAGGCTGGTCCTCACCCTCAGCTCCTGTTGGTGGGACTAGTGGATCCTGCTGCTGGTCCTGCATATGGACATCTCCCTGACCTGGTGGGACTGGGGGCACCAATGGTGGGTCCTGTCGAATCTCGACCCTAGGTCCTCATCCTCATCCTCATCCTCTCACTCTGCCTCTGACCTTGTGTGCCTTTGGATTCTCACCTGGAATGGTCAACCATAGCGGAGGTCTGAACCAATCTCTGTAGGCCTGCCTGGTGCTTGGATCTGCCAAACCCTGATCATAGGCCCAAGGTCATGACACTAGTTGTCGAAAGCTATCAACTGCCTCTGCGGTAGGAATACCAGACCCCCATGACACCTGTGTCATGTTGCGTGCAAAGATGGCTACATAGTCGTCGTCTGGCTAATCTTGTTGCTCTTTGAACTGATGTTGTATGCGCCCAGGCAGGTACCGCTCGATCATGGTGTGCTCCTGCCCCTGCATGTATTGATCCTGGCAGCAGTAGAAGAGCTGATCTGCATTGTCGGCCCATTCGAACCGACCAAGATATGGTCTCCAAGTAAACACAAGCATCTCATCTAGGACCCGCCTCCAGTAGGGGATCCCATGCTCGCCAATGTGTGTGGACACACCACCTTTGTATAGTGTCACGAGGGCATCCTCTGCCCCCATCAGAACTAGAACGACCCATGGACGTAGCACAGAAATATGCTCCCACGCCCAAACATGAAGGAGTGTCACCCCAACTCCCAACACTCTGCCATCCACGTAGACATACTCATGGAGATCCCTGTAAAGTGAAGCCAGAAGGATGGGTCCCCATGCAAACTGAACCGGCCTATCTCGGACCATCCTCTCCCAGCACTATCCCCAGCCCATACTAAAATACCGCCCTCGTCTGTCTGGGGTAGCCAAACCCAAAATGATCGCCACAACTGCCCAGCGGAAGGGAGGTGCTATGACTCTGTACCGCTCCAAGCTCGCCTCCAGCGGCATAGTTTGTGATGGTGTCGCAGTTTGAGTTTCCTCAAATTCTGATGCTGGACCCTGAATTCAGCCAAAGAGTGCCGCCGTGGGGCACTTTAACCCCCAGTGTCGCAATTTGCATGAAAAGGGCGCCACCGCAACACACCTTTCCCAAACCGGCCCGCCGAGTCTGAGCTGAGCCCGAGCCTAGCGGCGGAGTTTATAAAATCCAAACTGCACTACTACGGTGCTAAACAGTGCCGCTGCGATGCAATAAGGCAATTAGCGGTGCACGTTAAACACTGAGCGGCGCTATAATAGCACCGCTGGAGGCGAGCTCATCTTTAAACATGTAATAAATGCATTAAAATGAAAAAACGAAGCTTCAATTAGGGTCACATACCGGGGCACTGATGCTAGGTGGCCGCTGATAGGTCCGAACTCGGTTCGAAATGTGTAGAGGAAGCTGTCGTTGCACCATATCGTTGGAGGGTCAGAGCTCGAATCTCAAGGTTTGTTAGCGGATGCATGCGAAAATGACTTGAAAGTGACCTCTCGGGCCCTTTTTAAGCCTAAAAATTAGGGTTTTTTGACCCTCTAGGGCTGTCCTACTAGGGTTTTGGACCCCTGAACCTATTTTCGTCCGTTCGAGGCTTGTTTTTCATCGTTTTATTGCGTTTAAACACGTTTTTAGCCTCTCGGACCCCTTTCGGACCTGTCGGGCACTTTGTTACCTTTTTTCACGAGATCACCCAAAAAATTAAAATTTTCATCCAATCTCTTGAGGGGGCATTATATTGGCATATTTCTCTCACCAGGTAGCAGTGGGGCAAGTTTTAAATATCATTTTTTTTTGGCTTTGATCAAGATCGTTTATTCTTTGAACCAACGCAACAAGTGCATTGGTTCAAAGAG
>VDFB02252860.1:0-44838 GCA_007258455.2 Sequoia sempervirens | reverse complement strand
TTTTAATTTTAATTAAAATGTTGATATCTTTAATATAAATTTTGATAAAAATATTTTCTAATTTCTAAATTTTTAATTTGAACAACAATAATTCAAGATATGTAATTTCTTACAAAAATAATTAACTTCTTAAAATAAAATAAAAATTATATTTATGAACAAAAAATTCACTACCAACAATTCAGCGCGAGAAAATTCATCGTCATGGAAAATTCACCACCAACAATTCACCGTCGCAGAAAAGCGGTGAATTGATGGTGGTGAATTTTACTTGAGGTGAATTTTTCATGGTGGTGAATTTTCCTTCCATGAATTTTTGGCAGTGAATTTTTTGGTGAATTGTTGGTGGTGAATTTTCCTAGAGCCAATTTTATCATGATAGTTTTATACTTTTATGTCTATATACTCATGATCCCATCCCTTGTAATACCTATATTCTACTTTGATTACTTGATGCTTATTCCTATGACCTTGTACAATGCTTAGATCATATGTTTGTTCTACATCACTATATTTTGGTTATGAGCCTTATCAATTTACCTCATTCCTAGATTACTATTATGTGCTCATGCTTAGTTTTTATAACTTATGTAATCATATAGTGTCTCCAATTCCATGTCATCCCATTATATTGCGAGACATCATTCTTCCCCCATATTCAGTGTTCACTCCTATCATGATTCTAGAGACACCCTTTTAAATTGGGGACATCTAATTTTCTCCATTGTGATGTCCTTATAATGAGTTAGCATTTTACATCAAATAAAATTTGGATTTATCCATATCATCTTGTTCCTACATGCTTGATTATGCTCCTAGATCTACCTTTACTATACTAGAGGTATCAAAATGCATTTTTTATCCTATCATGTGTGTTCACATGCACTACCATGTTGTAAGAGCCACATAGGAGAAGTTAAAGATTTTCCCAAAATCTCATAAATATAATTTTTATTTTATTTTAAGAAGTTAATTATTTTTGTAAGAAATTACATATCTTGAATTATTGTTGTTCAAATTAAAAATTTAGAAATTAGAAAATATTTTTATCAAAATTTATATTAAAGATATCAACATTTTAATATTCAAATTAAAGTAATAGAAACAATTTTTTTTAGAAGATTTTAATAATTTAATATTAAATATTTAAATATTCTTATTTTCAATTTTTTTATATTAAATATTTAAAGAATTTAACCTAAATAACATCAACAAAATGTTGTGTGTATTTTATTTGACTAATTTACATAATATTAAAAAAAGTGTTATGCATATATTTAATTTAATCAATTTACTAATATGATTAGAAGGTGAGTTTTTATTAAAATTAAATATTAGTTTCTTAACAATATGGACATAATTAAAATATGTATTCAAAATACAGTGAATACAATTTGAAAACATGCATTATTCGTTAAGTATTTTTTTAATATAATATATATATTTATCTTAATATATTTAAAAGTACTATTTTAAAATATATATTGAATATTTTGAATGTATTCAATTATTAAAATATGAAATTTTATAAAATTAAATACATTCAATCATTAAAATTTAAAATTTTATAAAAATTAAACTTATATTTTATTGTATAAAATTTTACATTTGTATTTTTTTAAAATTTAAATATTTACAAGAAATCTTATACAAAAGATATATATTTACAAAAAACTTAATAATATTTTTAATAATATTTTGTATTTATCTTCAAAATATTTACCAAAAAACTTAATATATAATTTTTTTAATAATATTTTAGATTTTATTTTGTATTTATCTTCAAAATATTTAAAATTATTTATTATATATTATATTTATATAATGTCAATTTATTTTTTATATTTTATATAATGTAAATTTAATCTTTAAAATATTATTATTATGTTTATTATATATTATTTTTTATATTATAAATTATCAAATAAAAACATTAAAGTTAATAATGAAATTTGAAAACAAAAAAATCATAAGTTATACTTTTTAAATTTTAACTCTTATACAACGAGTCATTGCAGTGAGAGTACGCAGCAGGGAGAAGGATGTCTGCCACCAATGTACAACTACGCAGTTTCCAAAACCAGGCTCTGAAAACGATGGTACGTGCATTTAATCATTGACAGTTAGCAGCAGCAGCAAGTACGTATGGCATGGACATCGAAGGGCATGGCCATCGGTGCAAATTATCTCCCCGTGATAGCTGCCTTTTCCTTCATACTTGACTTCCATTATCAGCATCGCTTACACTACGCTTCGCCGCTAACTGTCAATGATTAGACCTAGCCCGTACTCACCAGTCCGCTATCGGTCGCATCACACTGGCAGAAAATAGGAAGTAGAATATAATGTGCTAATGTGAGACGCGCCACCTAAATTTTCCATTGTTAATTACTGCAAGTTCACTTCGGGATGAGTCCATTAATGGGAGGTCGAGCATTTATTCCCCAGCTACCATCAACATTGCCGCCTAAACTTAAGTTGTCCCGCCTAAATTTATGCCTAAATTTTCTGCTAATATTTTGCGTTTGGGTCCTCTCTGGTTTCGTTTCGTGTTTGCTTCTATTGCAGCCTCAATACCAGAACTCGGAGCATGATGAAATAGACTTTGAGTACATTTTTCAAACTAATGTGTTCAGTGGAGGAAAAGGAGACAGACAACAGCGCATATACCTCTGGTTTGACCCCACAAAAGATTACCATTCTTACTCTGTTCTCTGGAACATGCGTCAGATTGTGTAAAAATTAAAGAATCCTTTGATTACACAACTGGATATTTATGGAGGAGCGATCAATCTCTGCTTTTTATTTCTACCATAAACGAATAGCCAGGTTCTTTCAATATTATTTTTTATATCTTTTATTTTTCCAGTCTATCTGTATAAATATTATGTATTTAGCATTTTAATTTATCCAATTAATTTTTATCTTCTGTAATTGCAACTAACCTTTATTCATATGGATTGATTGAATGAATATGAGTGTTTTACTATAGGATGTTTATCAAAACTAATCCCCATTTCCAAATACACCATCCAAAACACCCCACTACCTCCACTTTGATAGGACATTTTAATTTGATAATCACTCTTTTTTATGAGTGCAGTTTTATCAATTTAGATGTGAATGTAGAAGTGCATTTTCTAAATAGTTAGTATATTAGAATCAAAGTAGTAATTTTTTATTATTAAATCCATTCTAAAAATATATAATATATTGAAATCAATGCACACTATTATTTAAAAGTTATATATATATTCAAAATTAAAATTACAATATATTGATTGAATAAATTTTAACAATTATAAATAACATATTATATTTTTTATTATGGATAATTCTTCTTAATCAAATATAACAATATCATATTAATTATAAATTCTTTAACTATAAATTTTAGTAAAAAGAATCTATATGTTGTAATAATATAGACTTATGTGTAGAGTGGACCAGTTGTAAGATATGGCACAAGTTGTAAGTTTGACGTCAATGAATCATGGTAAATATTTTAAGTGGTAATCAATCTTTGTTAAAGAAAAGCTTGATGCTTATATTATGATAAATGAGAATTAAGTTAAAAGATTTTTACTTACTCTATATAGAGAGATTGTTAAGTAAATTTTAAATGATTTTTAATAATATAATACAATTTTCTTTTAGAAAACAAAGGTATTTTTGACATTGAAAATATTATAGTTATATCTAATAATATTTTTTTAATAAATTTTATAGTTATTTAGATAAATTATAAAATAAATTTAAAAATTATGCTATTGTTGTTCTTCATTATATAGGAAAAATTATCAATAAATTATTTATGTTTTATAGGGATCCTTCTAATTGAATATTATGTGCACATTTTTAGGATTAGGGTTATATACCTTATAATTTTTTTTTTAAACTATAAAATCTTAGTTATAAAAGTTTATTTATTTATTTATTTATATTATATAAATATTATTTACTATAACATATCATATTTTATTTTATATATAAGATATATGCTATTTATTTAATATAATTCAATAATAAATAATATATATTTATATAATAGGAGAATTTAAATTGAATGAATATCTAAACTATAATATATAATAAATATAATAATAATAACAACATTTTAAAAATTTAATTTACATTGCATAAAATATTAAAAATAATTTATATTATATCTTAGTTTTAACATTGAGCTAAAAACTAAAACTAAAACTAAAAAAATAAATAAAATAAGTGAAAATAGTTCTTTAAAGAAATATAAAATAACAAAAATAAAATAACTTTTAAATAAATAAAAATATTCTTTAAATAAAATAAAATAATCTAAAAGATTAAAATTTATGTATTATATATAATAAATAAAATAATTAAAATATTTTTACATTTTATATTAATTTTTCTTTATTTCTTAAATACAAAATAAAATCTAAAATATTATTAAAAAACAATTATTAAAAAAAAATATATAAAAAAAATTAACATTAGCTAAATCTTTAATTATTAACGAATTAAGTTAAATATATAAAATTAATGTTAAAATTAAATATATAAAAATTAATACATAAATGAAAGTAAAGAAAATTAAAAAAAAAACGCAGTTGACCGACGGATTGATCTCGACGGGAGACAATTGCATCGCATAACAGATGTCGGGTACGCGAAAGAGACCCATTTTAGGACCGGCAGAGTACAGTACGCAGAAATGATGGATGGTGTAAAATGATGGGCATCCATGGCGTATGTAAAATTGTGCCCTCAAGATAGACAAGGCCAAATTATTGTAAGTTTTGGTAAAGATTTTTAAGTAGACTAAAGAGATTCTATAAATATTTGAATAGATATAAATATTTTGTTTTAATCTTTTTTGGGGATAAGATGAAAGAGCTAGCATTTAATTTGTACTCCATTTGTTTATGACTTTATTAGTTCTCACGCAGTAGGCGTGAATACTATTGCATTTGTCTGAATGTATTTTAACGTTAAAGATTCACCAATCACATTTCTCGCCATTTAAATATATTACTTAGTTTTTTGTATAGTTTGAATTTGGAGAGTTATTTTATATATTGGAAATTATAAATATCTATTTTTCTATTCGTCCAGTAGTTTTATAAATCCATTGCTTTTACAAATTCGTAAAATGCTTAACGATAAATTGATTAAATAAATTTAAGCAAAGGCATAGTTTAAAAAGTTACGGTTAGAGGTATCTAATCCATGAATGCGCATTAAATGCATTAAAATATAGGAAAACTATGACCTGATAAATTGATTAATTAAAATTAAGCAAAGGCATAGTTTATCAACCTACGGGGTAGATCTACATAATGGCTTAAATAACATAAATTAAATGCATTGAATGGCATCCGTACCAGGCTCAAGGCGGTGAATGGTTTGGAGGCCACGCTATGTAATGTAGCAATTTTAATATTTTAACATAGAGTTGCCATTTGGTATGCATTTATTTGTTTTGCGGCTGTGTTGTTTTTTGTCTTCTATGCTCTGCTCTCAGGGGAGAAGCTTCAGCCACTGCTGTGAGATGCTATAGCTGGCAAGTAGTCTAGACCGTAAACGAGTTATTTGAGGTGATAATTTGGTATTTTGTAGTTGCAGAGTTGCATGCTGGACAGTGAGAGACAAATTGCTTGAGGTCAAAAGAGGTAACTTTTCATTTTTTTTGTCTATTTGATACAAGAAAATGCAAGTAGGTTTCATAGTGTTTAAGACATTCAGATACTTTGATTATAAATTCAGATTTTAAACTAGTTTATTGTTTATTCAAATTTTGTTGAAATGTGAAGGTTTCATCTGTATTTGATAGGAATATGTAGAAACTTGTCCATTTTACTATGCATGTGATTCTATCAAGTTTGTGACATTTTTTATTTCATCAGCAAAGCGGTCCCATAAAGAAGGCTTTCGAACCAAAATTATGTCAACATGTGTGATAATGAGAGCTTTCGACCAATGAGTTGATAGTGTGTTGCTTTGAGCTTTTCCATTGTCATCAAAGCATAAAGGATAGAGGGGTTCTGTTAAAAGTCGTGGTTGTTGTCCTCGTGGGCATAAATTCGTATATTAAACTACTTTTAGTATTATCTATTCAATTTTTTTGTTGAAATACGAAGGTTTCATTTGCGTTTGATAGGTATTATGTAGAAATCCTCTTGTTAATTTTACTTCGTGCATGTGAGTCCTGTAGAGTTTGTATTTTTTTGATTGCTGCAAAGTGGTCCCATAAAGAGGGCTTTGGAACCTAAATTATGTCAACGTGTGCGATAATGAGAGCTTTTCAACAATGAGTCGACTGTGTGTTGCTTTGAGCTTTTCCGTTGTCATGAAAGCATAAAGGATAGAGGGATTTTGTTAAAAGTCGTCGTTGTTGTCCTCGTAGGCATAAATGCAAACAATGGGAGCATAAAGAATGCAGTAGAAACCTTTTTCCTACCAGCAAGCATAAAAATTCTATCATATGTCATCGTTACTGTTTTTGTATCTTGTGGTTATAAAAAACTATGTCAAAAATGTTATAGAATCCAAATTACAATGTTGCCATATAGCAGTTAAGTAATATTGCTTGATAGAATAGTTGTAGGCTTTATGCAAAAGAGCAATCAAATTCATTGCTAGAAGATTTGTGATCCAAGAACCTGTGGCAATTAGTTTGTGTAGTTAATCTGATCTACATTTATACTTGTGTCTCTCGAATCTAGAAAAATGATTGCTAGTGTTTTAATGGTTTTCACTATTAGTATCCATCGCAGTAGGAGTACTATATATTGCTATTCTTTTAAAAAAACAAACACATGCTTTTTGTTTTCTAATCAAAGCTTTTTACATGGTGCAATGCTTTTGGTTGGAAGAAAAAAGGTCATGTAGTGGCCCAGCTATGGCAAATTCTTCAAGCAAGTAGTGCAAGGTGAGTTTCTAGAATGAACCTTCTCCTTTGTTTACAATTGCATATAGTAGACAGAGAAAAAGGTTAATTCAAGATTCTCACTGTATTGATTGTACTTGTAATCATATTGTTGCTTTTTGTTACAAGGACAATCTTTGCAAATGGGTATTGTGAGTGGCATATGCTATATGGTTCATAAAAATTAAGCAGTTGGGGTTCAAAAGTAGATCTTCGTTGCAGTGGCATGATCTCAGAAATGCAATAATTATCCAATCAATTTTTTAGGTGGCTGATTGCACTTTATAATTTAAACCTGCCTTTTTTAATTTTGAGAGTTTGATTCTGAATCCATATGCATACTTTGATTAAAACTATTGGCTAAAGGTGCATAATTCATTTATGCAAAAACAATGCATTTAATGGCATCTGACTAGAGGCAAGGCTGTTTGGATTGCTAATTAGTCTTTGAATATATAACAATTAAAAGAGATAAATAAGTATAATTATCCTTGGACACATTTCACATTTTGACCTTTCAATCAAAGTCAATTAACAAAGTAGCAGTTAGACCTGCAGAAGGTTCAAGGACTATGCTAGTAGAAAAACATATTTTGGACAGTGGCTAGACAATTTGTTGAAATTGCTTTACAAACTTTGAAACAAATGCATTTTTCCTTTTGTTTGCTTTCATTGTACATCTTAAATGGAAGTTGGGTTTCGCATTGTTGCAATGCATTTGGATACTTTGATTGTAAAATCATAGTTTAGATCATTTTAAGTGTTATCGATTCAAACCTTTCCTTGAAATACCAAGGATTCATTTGAATCTTGGAGGCAATGTACAGCTGTCTATAATTATCCTTGGCCACATTTTACATTTCACCTTTCAATCAAAGTCAATTAACAAAGTAGCAGTTAGACCTAAAGAAGGTTGAAGGACTATGCTAATAGAAAACCATATTTTGGACAATGGCTAGACAACTTGTTGAAATTGCTCTACAAACTTTAAAGCAATTGCATTTTCCCTACTGTTTACTCTCATTGTACATCTTAAATGGAACTTGGGTTTCGCATTGTTGCAATGCATTTGGATACTTTGATTGTAAAATCATAGTTTAGATCATTTTAAGTATTATTGATTCAAATCTTTCCTTGAGATATGAAGGATTCATATGAGTCTTGTAGGCAATAAACAGCTGTCCTATAAAGAGAGCTTTGGAACCAATGAACTGTCATAAAGCATAGAGGAATATTGTCAAATATTGTGGTTATTGTCCTCATAGGCAGACATGCAAAATATGGAAGCATATAGAAAGCAAGTTAACTCTTTAATAATCCCATGAAACATAGTCTTTGTATGCATCCATGCATATAGGTTTGCATGTATATATGTGTGCATGTAATTATGTATATATGAATGCATGTATCTATGTTACCATGTATGTATGTGTGTATATAACATATTACTATTGCATTTGCTTTAAATTCTTTTTTGTGGATGGTTCCAGCTAGCCATCTAGTCATATTGTCGTTGTTGTACATATTGCTTTTAAAGATATATGAACTCAATTTCATGAGTTATATTTCATATTGGTAAATTGGCATTTATCTATTTTTGGAACCCATGGGAGTGGCTTTTTGAATCGTGATTGTTTTAAAATGCTTGTCAAAATGCAAATGCATAGGTTCATTGATGGCTATGTGCTTTCATGCATATATGCATATTTATAGGATTCATTGCTATCATGTATAGGCCACATAAATATTCATTCCCCAAGCCCATGTAGTCATTTCAATATATGCATATATTAAGGGATCTATTGATACATGGATATGTGCATCCATGGATACATGAACGCATATATAGGTGTAACCATGTGATCATGTATGTATGTGTACATGTATATATGTGTACATCCATGCATGTATCTATGCATCTGTGCATTGAGGCATGTGTGCAGCTATGTGTCTATGAATACATTTTATCTAGTAATCAATGTTAATTAATAGACTAGCACTCGTACCTTTTGAATGTTCAAGGATTGTGCTCATAGAAAACCATATGTATATCAATATGTTAGAGACCATGTATCTATGCATGGGTGTGTATAGATGCTAATTGTTCTGAATTTTGGTTGCATGTGATTGCATTAAACAATTAAGAATAAGTGCTAGATAATTGAAGTAAAATGACCCCATTCAATTAGCAGATCAATTTTTCCCAGCCCTTTACATGTTAACTAAGAGTCTTGAAGCTTTACTGTTCATTGGCAGTCTTTGAAGCTTAAATGTGATAGTATATGTAGCATTTTACCCAATAGCTCTATCATTCATGATGATTTAGGCAAGTTCATATTTCCTCATTCATCCTTGTATTGTCTCATATCTAAATAATTAGGCAACTGCTAATTAGCCTTTAAGTACATAGCAATTCAAAGAAAGAAATGATTGCAATTACCCTTGTGTACATTTGAACTATTAATCAAAGGCAATTAACAAACTAGCCCTAGAAAACCATGTTCGTGTTCATGTGTTGAATACCATGTATTTGTGCATGGGTGTATATGGATGCTATGAGTTGTCATTTCTACCATTATGTAGCGCTCACTATTACTTGTACAACCAAGCGATATGTAAGCAGAATTCATAGTTCATAGCAACCAGATACATTCAAGGACAAATGCAAATCAAGGTTGTTGGCATCCTGATAAGAAAGATGATGAGATACATCCAATTAATGTATGTCGCAACATCTTATTGAATAAAGATGATTTGGTTAGGCAAGTTACAGATGAGAATCCTTATTGGTGTGTGGCTAATGCTCTCTTTGATTGAACACTTGTCGAGAAAATTACATGCCAATACTATTAGAAAATAAGTAAATTAGATTAATTGATTGACTATGATTGATTCACTATAATTTTGGTTCCAAAGCTCTCTTTATGGGACCACTTTGCAGCAATAAAAAAAATACAAACTCTACAGGTCTCACATGCATGGAGTAAAATGAACAAGAGGATTTCTACATAGTGCCTATCAAATGAAGATGTAACCTTTGCATTTCAACAAGAAATTCAAATAGAAAATACTAAAAGTAGTCTAAAATACGAATTTATGCCTATGAGGACAACAACCACAACTTTAACAGAACCCCTCTATCCTTTATGCTTTGATGACAACGGAAAAGCTCAAAGCAACACATTGTTCACTCATAGTTCAAAAGCTCTCATTATTGCACGTGTTGACATAATTTTGGTTCCAAAGCCCTCTTTATGGGACCACTTTGTAGTAGTCAATAATATTGAGACTTTACTAGGCTCACATGCATGAAGTAAAATGGAGAAGAGGATTTATACATAATTCCTATCAAACACAAATGAAACCTTCACATTTCAACAAGAAACTTGAATAAATAATACTAAAAGTAGTTTAAAATATGAATTTATAATCAAAGTATAACAATGTCTTAAAGCACTATGAAACCCTACTTGCATTTCTGTTTGCATGTCCTTGGTTTAAACATTTAATTATTGGTTCTCGATAATGGAATGAAATGAACTTGGAGAAATGGAAATAGAATGACCCCATGGAATTGAAACATCAATGTTTGCATGGCTTTAACATGATAACAGATTTGTGTGCATGAGACTTATTTGAATCTCAAATGTCATAGTGTATGTGGCATATTAGCTAGTTGGCTTAGCATGATAGCTTTCAAACAAGTTAATTCAGCGATCGATCAAGCTAATTGGTTGATGAATTAATTGTGTTCCATGGTTAGTAATAACTAATTATTGGTCATCTTTATCCTCCAAATCAGATAAATCAATGTTTCTTATTCACATTCACAGATACACAATCTTTCTAAACATTTTGCGTGCTTTTAATAGGAAAAGAGCTTTAGAACAAGATATGTACATTCATCTAAGCATCATAGGACATAGATTTCTGACAGATATAATGGTTTGTAATGTTGTCATGAATATGCATAGCAAATATAGAAGCACAAGCAAAAACATTTAAACTGTTTTGCAGAATTCCTCAAACAAATGTTGGCTCTTGGTGTGTAGTGATTGCAAATTATGCAAAGAATTATTTGTCAAAAAGGCTTTTTGCAAACATTCAAGCAAATCAACTAAATAGCTGATCAAGTTAACTGTGAATCAAGTTACTTGACTAATCAATGAAACTAGTTCATTGATAGATCAATTTTCTTGAGTAGTTAATTATAGTTAGTTAAAAAACATGTTTGTACACAAAATCAATTAAACCAATCATGGCCATTCATATGCAAAAAAAGGAATTTCTTGAAAAGGCTTTATAGACAAGGAAGCAAATGCAATTGTTAGGTGTAAACTGAAATTGGAAAATCCTCGCCAACATCTTCCTTTTTGTTTCTTGTGCTACAAATATTCAATAGGCTATAGCTATCCATATTAATTGTATCCCTTCGTCTATGTTGAAGCCATCTGTTTATTCTATTGCTTTCGCTATTATTTCATGAAAGCGAAAGTGTCATAGTATATGTGGCGTGGTAGCTAATAAGTCCATCTCACATTTTGGTCATGACAATTTAATTTGTCTCATCTATCTCTGAATCATTAATCAAAGTCAATTAACAAACAAGTCAATCTTACACTTGACTCATGCAAATTAGGTCAATTCTATCTTTTACTCATTAATGAAATTAACTATTCAGCTTAACAAGATAGCTTTGAAAAAATTTAGGTCAGTGATCAATCAAGCTATTTGACTAATAAGTCAATTGAGTTCAATAGTTAATCATAGTGATAGCAAACAAGTGCTTGTTAGATGATGTCATTGTTGAAACCCTACTTGCATTTCTATTTGCATGTGCCTAGTTTAAACATTTAATTACTAGTTCTTGATAATGGAATGAAATGAACTAGGACAAATGGAAATAAAATGGCCCCATGGAATTGGAACATCAATGTTTACATGGCTTTAACATGGTAACAGATTTGTGTGCATGAGACTTATTTGAAACTCAAATGTCATACTGTATGTGGCATATTAGCTAGTTGGCCTAACATGATAGCTTTCAAACAAGTTAATTCAGCGATCAATCAAGCTAATTGGCTGATGAATTAATTGTGCTCCATGGTTAGTCATAGCTAATTATTAGTCATCTTTATCCTCCAAATCAGTTAAATCAATCTTGCTTATTCACATTCACAAATACACAATCTTTCTAAAAAATTTACGTGCTTTTAACAGAAAAGGAGCTTTAGAATGGAATATGTACATTCATCTAAGCATCATAAGACGTGCATTTTCTGACAGATATAATGGTTTGAAATGTTGTCATGAATATGCATACCAAATATGGAAGCACAAGCAAAAACATTTAAACTATTTGACAGAATCCCTCGAAGAAATGTTCGCTCTTGGTGTGTAGTGATTGCAAATTATGCAAAGAACTATTTTTCGAAAAGGGCTTTTTGCAAACATTCAAGCAAATCAACTAAATGGCTGATCAAGTTAACTGTGAATCAAGTTACTTGACTAATCAATGAAACTAGTTCATTGATAAATCAGTTTTCTTGAATAGTTAATTATAGTTAATTAAAAAACATCTTTGTACACCAAATCAATTAAACCAGTCATGGCCATTCATATGCAAAAAAAAGGAATTTCTTGCAAAGGCTTTATAGACAAGGAAGCAAATGCAATTGCTAGATGTAAACTGAGATTGCAAAAGCTTCGCCAACATCTTCCTTTCTATTTCTTATGCTACAAATATTCAATAGGCTATAGCTATCCATATTAATTGTATCCCTTTGTCTATGTTGAAGCCATCTGTTTATTCAATTGCTTTCGCTATTATTTCATGAGAGCTCAAATGTCATAGTATATGTGGCGTAGTAGCTAATAAGTCCATCTCACATTTTTCTCATGACAATTTTATTTGTCTCATCTGTCTCTAAACCATTAATCAAAGTCAATTAACAAAAAAGTCAATTTTACACTTAGCTCATGCAAATTAAGCCAATTCTATCTTTTATTCATTAATGAAATTAACTAATCAGCTTACCAAGATAGCTTTGAAACAAGTTAGGTCAGTGATCAATCAAGCTATTTGACTGATGAGTCAATTGAGTTCAATAGTTAATCATAGTAATAGCTAGCAAATCCTTGTTTGATGATGTCATTGTTGAATTTGCTTTTGTGTCCCTCTCTCCACTTCTGCTACAACTTGAAGCAATGATGCTTCATGGTTCAAGTATAAAGTGTAATTGGAAACCTTTGTTGACTTACATTCATTGATTTAAATTTGTTTGGAAACCATACTTGTAGTAGTTCTTTACGCTCGATGCAAAACAACAATCTAGTTAAAATGCATAGCAAAAGCCTGTAGAGAACCATGCTCGCACTTGTGCATTTGGAATTCAAGAACCTATGATAAATGGACTGCTAGGTTAATCTGTCTCCAAATGATACTTGTTTCCATTGAATCTAAAAATAAACTAGCTGGTGTATTTCGGTGTTTTGACTATTAGTATCCATTACACTATCACTGTCATCCATTGCAATTATAATTTTGGGAGTTGTTTGTACAAATGTGTTTTCATGCATTGTGAAACCCAATTTGCATTTTCTAGGATAAAATGAAGCAAACTAAATAAAAGTAGCAGTTTGTTGCCTTGAGTAACTTGTCTCTTGGTATTCATTCAATGACCAGAGGAGCTTTTGCTCTGTCACTGTAAACGTCCCCTTTCTATTGATAAAAGTTGTTAGTTTTCTAAACTATGTCTTTGCTTAAATTTATTTGTATATGTCATCTTCTTGCGGACTCTCAGCAAAAAAAGAATCTCCATATTCTACCACCAAAGAAAATGCATTAACCTCAAAGGAGTTTGAAATTAAAGATAACAAACCTAATAGCACTCGCTTGGATAAACTATTTTCTATAGTGACAATTTTATTGGCTCCTAGTGTCAAGGCAATAATACTCATGCATTCGGTTGAAATGCTTTTAACTGGCAACATTGGGCAATCACATTTTTCCATTTAACATATTACTTATTTTTTTGTATAGTTTGAATTTGGAGAGCTATTTTATATATTGGAAAATTAGCATTTATCTATTTTCCTATTTGTCCGAGTAGCTTTATAAATCATTTTCGTTTAAAAAATTTAGGAAAATGCAAGTGCATAAATTGATTAAATAAATTTAAGCAAAGGCATAGTTTAAAAGTTGGCAGCTAGAGGTACGTAATCCATGAATATAGATTGAATGCATTAAAATATTAGGAAAATGCAAGCGCATAAATTGATTTAATAAATTCAAGCAAAGACATAGTTTACAAAACTGGTGGGTAGATGTATGTAGTGCATGAATACAAATTAAATGCATTGAATGGCATCTGGCTCAAGGTGAAGGCATTGAAATGGCTTAGAGGGCATGTGTGGCTAGGGTACTTTTGTCATTTAATATAGATTTAAGTCACTTGCTATGCATTTCTATTACTTTGCGTGTGTTGTTTTTTGTGTTTTGTAAGCTCTAGTTCTGAGGAAGAGTTTGTAGCCACTGAGCAAGAGATGTTACAGTTGCAGGGTCTAGACCTAGAAATGAGTTACTTGAGATGATAATTTGTTATTTTCCACAGTTCCTTTCCATTAAAGTGCATAATGGAGCTGTGTTTCATAGTGCTTTAGTTCACTATCACTATCACTTTCTGCCTAATGTGTCAGTCCATGTATGTATGTATGCATGTCTCTATGTGCATATGCATTTACCTATGTGCATATCTATGTAGACATTTGTAGATGCATATATGCATGTATGCATGTGACTCTAGATATATCTATGCATATATGTATTTATGCATATATGTATGTGTATAGATGCATCTATGTGTTTATGCATGCAATCATATGGATGCATATATGTTTATGTCCATACATGCATTCATCTGTCTTTACATGGATGTATCTGTACATATATATACATATGCATACATATATGTGTGTGCCAATATGTCTTTTCTAGGAAAGAGTTTACAGTGACAGGGCAAAGGTTGTCATGGTTCCAAAAAAGAGCACTTGCAGCAAAGCTACTCTAGGCAATAAATAGTTTCTTCCATTAGTTTTCTTTTATTTTAACGTCCATATGCACATTGGGTTTCATAGTGCTCAGCCTACGCTATTCTTCAGAGACTAGTTGCTTGGACAAGCAATAGTCTTTTGTCCAATGTACAATGTGAGAGCTTAACAATAACTTGGCGCTTATGAGTCCTCTAAAGATTGCATATCTTCAATTACTACAAAACTATTCCATAGTGCATGCTTTAGAGCCACTGTTCTGTTAGCATGTCCCATAATGGGGGCTTACAAACAATATGAGGACAATGTGTTGAGAGGACTTTACAAACTATCAAGCAAATGCAATTTATAGATATAAGCCTAAACTCCACAATTGCTTTCATCTCTCTCGTTGTCATTGAAGCATAAAGCAAAGAGGATTTTTTCGCAACTTCTAATTTTTGTACTTTTACATGATAATTCACATTATTAATTAACGAATCAAATTATCTTAATTAATTAATTTTCTTTTTCCTTCTGTCATTTCATATCTAATTAATTAGGTAATTGTTGAATAGGATTTATATACATAATAATTAAAACAAAGAAATAATTATAACTATCCTTGTGCACATTTGACCCATCAAACAAAGTCAATTAAAAAATCTAATTCCACTTGTTCACTGATAGTATTGGCATGCAATTTCCTTGAAAAGTCTTGAAAAAGAGAATTACTCACACACCAATAACGATTCTGATTTGTAACTTTCCTATCCAAATCATCTTCATTGAATAAGATGTTGTGGCATACATTAATTGGATGTATGTCATCATATTTCTTATCAGGATGCCAACAACCTTGGTTTGTATTTTTCCCTGGGTGTATCTAAATGCAATGAGTTATGAATTGTACTTGCATGTGGCTTCATTGCACAAGTAATAGTAAGTGCTATATAACGGTACAAAATAAACTTATGCATATGGAAATGAAATGACCCCATTTAGTTAGAAAATCAATATTTACATCGCTTTCACTATTAAGTGATAGCTGGTTTGGCATTAAACAATAGCTAGAAATTGTTTCTACTGGCTAAAGGTGCATAATTCATTTATGCAAAAATAATGCATTTAATGGCATCTGACTAGAGGCGAGGCTGTTTGGATTGCTAATTAGTCTTTGAATATATAACAATTAAAAGAGATAAATAAGTATAATTATCCTTGGCCACATTTCACATTTTGACCTTTCAATCAAAGTCAATTAACAAAATAGCAGTTAGACCTACAGAAGCTTCAAGGACTATGCTGGTAGAAAAAACATATTTTGGACAATGGCTAGACAATTTGTTGAAATTTCTTTACAAACTTTGAAGCAAATGCATTTTCCCTTCTGTTATGGGGGCACCAATAACTTTGGACAGGCTATGGCCACCTAGCCAAAGAGCTCCCATAGTCTCTTTAGGCTCCACGCCATAACCCATCAAATATTATCCAGGAACCACCTACCCTTCCAACACCATATTATAGAGATAGTTAGCCAGTACACCATATTTCCTCAACCAGCCCTACCCTCCTTACTCCCACAAATATTCACACTTGGAAAAGAAACTTCTACTAATTTAAAAACTGTCATTATCGCACATGTTCAGATAATTTTCATTCCAAACCTCTCTCTATCAGACCACTTTGCAGTAATAAAAAATATACAAACTTTAGAAGGCTTATATGCAACCATGCATCTTGCCCATAGATACACATATACATGTATCCGTGTGTACTACAATATATGCATCTATGTACACATGCAGCCATGGATATATGTATCTATGGAACTTCATATGCAATCCATGGATATTTCCATACATGTATCTTTAAGCATTTATGTATCCAACTATGCATCTATCTATCTATCCATGCAACTATGTTTCTATGTATTCTTCTATGTATAGATGCATCCACGCATATATCTATCTGTGTTTCTATGTGCAAATGTATATAGGCATCTATCCATATATGTGTCAATGTATCTATGAATACATCTATCCATAGATACATGTATCTACGTATTTATGGATACCATGATAGATGTCCACGTCCATGTATCTATGGATACATGTATCAAGTAGCTCGGTTCCAGGTCTTGACTCTGCAGCAACAACATCTCCTGTGACTACACAAATCTACAGAATAACAAAAAATAAAACGCTCAAAGTAATCACAATGCATCTCTAGTCACTAAAATCTATATTACATGGTAAACAAGCAAGAAATTTTGAGTTGATGAAGGTCATGAACATTGAACCAATAGTAGGACAGTGACCACAACATTTAAGTAAACCTATGGTGCAGACTCTCTTTTCCATTATCAATTTTATTCCCAATTTCATCCATGAAGAACTTTGTCAACCTGTAGATCCTGCTGTTAGCCATAACTTTCATCCATGATTTCCATTTCTTTTATCAATGAACTCCATATCTTTGATCCATGAAGAACTTCTTCAACCTATGCATCCATGAATCCTATATCTTTGAGGATATTCTTCATGGATGAAATTGGGAATACAATTGATAATGGAAAAGAGAGTGTTGAGCATAGGTTTACTTAAATGTTGTGGTGACTATCATACTATTAGTTCAATGTTCATGACCTTTATCTACTAAAAAGTAATTGCTCATTCATCTAAGTCTTGTAGGCAATGTACAAGTGTCCTACAAAGAGAGCTTTGGAACCAATGAGCTATCATAAAGAATAGAGGAATATTGTCAAATATTGTGGTTATTGTCCTCATAGGCACACATGCAAAATATGGAAGCATATAGAAACCAAGTTAACTCTTTAATAATCCCATGAAACATAGTATTCAAATAAACAATACTAAAAGTAGTTTAAAATACGAATTTATAATCAAAGTATATGAATGCCTTAAAGCACTATGAAACCCTACTTGCATTTCTTGTATCAAATAGACAAAAAAAACAAAAAGTTACCTCTTCTGACCTCAAGCAATTCATCTCTCACTGTACAGGGTGCAACTCTGCAACTACAAAATACCTTGCTCAGCCACACAATAGACCACTATGAAATATAATAGAATCACACTAGTGCATGCATATGCAAAAAAAAATGTTCTATATTATAGGGTACACAAATAGCAATTAGTATTTAAAAATTATAAAATGCAATTTGCATTTTAAGAAACAAAATTTCTTACTTGGGTTGTTTCTCATTCAAATGAATGTACATAAGAATTTTGTTTTGTTTTTATGAATAGCATAGTATATGTCACTCATTGTACTCATTTATCTAAATTGTCCTTGTAACAGGGATCAATGCTCTCAACTGTATTTAAACAATCACGCACAAATTGTACGAGGGAAAATTGCTTGTGCCTATCACTATTTGTACATTTCTACAAGTATACTTGATCATTTGATAGCAGATTGCAAGGTCAGTTTTCCAAATTGTCTTTTTGCTTTTCTTGAAATGCAATCGGAATTCTTCAATATAATAACTGCATAAAGTTCTTTTCCATGTATTCATTTTGTCATCTTGTATTCCTCATTTCTTTGAACATAAATCATTTAGAAAGCTACTTGCACATATACAAACAGGAAAACGCATTTTCCACAATTGCAATAGTAATTTGTCTTCGGACAATAGAACAGGGTTTGCTTATGTGTTAATAAGTTATACTTCCTCTATAGAATATCCATAGAATAGAATGAACTGCTAGCATGCAATTTTTAAACCCTGTTTGTAGTTTTAATAGCCTATAGAGTCATAAGTCTTTGTTTTGTGTCAACTGGTTTTTACCTATATGCATTTAAGGCAATTTTTTTCATAGGACTGCTTATATCTGTGGCAAGTTGTTGTGCAGTATGCAACTTAATGTATGTTTAATCTTCTTGTGTTGCAAATAAAATTCTACAAAGTTAATTTCAAAAGCTGACATAGCACATGAGTACAATGAATGATGTACTACATCACTCATAGACATGACGCAATATTTTTCCATGGTCTTCCTTACATGAAAAATGACATTATCCACAATTCTTTTTTGCTCACATTGCCAATTTCACTGTGTGCTTTAAACCTCTAGAGTAAGAGAAAACTGAGGAAAGAAACTATTTATTGTCTCAAGTAACTCGTTTCTGGTTCTAGATACTGTAACTATAACAAAATCTGCTCAATTGCTAAAAACTCTCCCAGAACAAATACTTGTTGAATAGAAAAATAATTTGCGCAAAGTAATAGTCATGCTTAATAGCTTACTCAAGTCTACAACAAATGAACAAAGCACCCTGGCTATACATGTCCACCAAGCCATTCCAGCAGTTTCTTATCCACCTGCATGCTAGTTAATGCATTTGCTTTGCATGTATGCACTGTGTGCCTGCACCTCTGAGTTTCAATCTCTTCTTTTAATTATTTAATCAATCTATGCCTTCACTTTTGCTTAATGGACCTATGCCTTTCCATTTTCCTCAAATTTTTAAAACACAAATGATTTTAAAAGCTATTCCCACAAATAAGAAAAGCCATAGATCTTCTTTGATCAAACAATGCTTTTGCATTTCCCTGATTTTCTTTAAACATAAATGATTTCTGAAACTATTCTCTGCATGCCACTTAATTCATGTTTATCTGAATAGCTTTTAAAATCATTTGTTCTTTTAAAAAAACCAGTCGCTGAGAAGTACATAGAAACAAAGGAATCCAATTACACAAAACATTTAAATACCATAGACTGAGATTGACAATGTGAGCAAAAAAGATTCTTGTCGACCATTTGTTGCATGTAAAAAAAGCTACCTAAAAATATTGTTTTTTGTTTGTGGCACTGAAAGTATACATCATGCATTGTACTCATTTATCCACTTTTTCAATGTAATAGGAATAAGTACATACAATCCTGCTGGGGCACAATGGATAACAAGGCCAGGTTGAAGAATTAATACTATTTTACCCTTGTGCTTCTATTAAATTTTTTGCTATGTGGTATGTTACGTAGGCTTCTACTACTACTCAAGATCCATTTTCCAACATATATAGAGATTATTAACTTCCAAGATGCTCAACAACATGATTAATACTATGGAATGCTATTGAGTAAAAGCACATAGGCGACGATGTAAACAATTATAGATTTTGTAATCTAGATAATAGCGTTAGATGCTATTCATACACAACATTTTCCATTCTCAAACACATTATGATACACGAGACACAAAGAAAATGATAGACATTGACACCTATGAATTAACAAAGCACCCCCAAATATCAAACATTGACTACGTGCTTAGGGGCGAGGGACTTTGCAGATTGAGTGCTTTTGCATACAATATTAGTGATTGTTTGTTTGACTCATTACAACTATTGCTTAACAATCGTTACACATCAATTCAACTACGAAATGGAGCTATAGATTACTTCTTGAATTTCCTTCAAAACAAGGACAAAGAAGCAATAAAATCATACAACTATGAACTAGACCCTGATACTCTATATACATTGCACAAAGTACATGACCTGCAAACATATTTTCATAGAATGCGATTATCTGCAAAGCCACAAGCAGATTGCACAGAAATTGGATTGTGGGGTGACCTATTTTGCATTCACTGGATATCCAAGTGGCTGAATATACAAATATCCCTTTGGTCAAGAACAACAGCAAGAAGGTACTTATAGTTCAATAGTTCTAATTACAAAGAATCAGTCTCTATACTATTTCATGACATGAATTCTTTAAGTGGACACTTTGAACCATTGTTAAAAATTGAAACACAAAACGTAACTTCAAAATAGCTCAAAGGTTCACATGAAATTAAAAAATTGTGCACAAAGTATCCTCGAATGTCAAACATTGACAATGTCCTTAGAGCTAAAGGCCTTTGTAGATTAAGCACATTTGCATACAATGTTGGTGATTGTTTGTTTGATTCGCTTCAAGTGCTACTTAACAACTAGTACACCTCAACTCAATTATGCAATGGAGCTATAGATTATTTCCTAGCTTTCTTTCAAAAAAAGGACAAAGAAGCAATTAAATCATATAACAATGAACTAAATCCTAGTACTCTATATACATTGCACAAAGTACATGATCAAGAAACATACTTCTGCAAGATGCGGTTATCTGCAATCCCATGCATCGCCCATAGAAAATGTGGATTGTGGGGTGACTTGTTTTGCATTCACTGGTTATCCAAATGGTTAAAAATACAAATAAGCCTCTGCTCATTGACAACATCAAGAAAGTACTTAGATTTCAATGATTCTGGATATAAAAAATTAGTCTCTATACTGTTCCATGATACAACCCCTCTGGCTGGACATTTTGAGCTGCTTCTAAGAATCGAAGCCCAAAATCTAGCTTGCCAATGCTCAACAAGCTTACTCCAACTAAAAAAGTTGATCATAAATCATCCACAATACAAAAATACTTGCTTGACCAAGTCACATGCTTTGCCTAACAAGGAAAATTTGATACCATTTGTCATAGCAAACAATTTTAAACATAAATCAACAATAAGACTTAATCACCTAAAAAACTTGATTAGACAAAAAAAACAAAAAGAAAGTGTACCTAGCAGTCCAAAGAAAAAAAAAACATTGACACCAATAGAAATTTATAAAACAGGAATACAGGATACACCAAAATACCCATGTGCAATTTGCCAAGTGCTCTATTTGAACAAGGACATCAGAATATTCAAAGAGAAACAAAAACAATTATATTGTAAGCTACTACAATCAGATTCCTTACCATTCACAGATTTCATATGTCATGTATGCTACTTTGCATTGAAACAGTCCACCATTCCAAAGTATGCTACGCCATAGAAAATAAGAACTAATAGACCATTGTGCTATGTGCAAAATTTAACTCATCTAGAAGAACGACTTGTCTCACTTAGAATTGCATTTGCACAGATTTGGGAACTAGGGTTCAAAAGGTCTCAAATAGGCCTAACAGGTTCTATTATAAATGTCCCTGTTGACATGAACAGTGTACAAAGAGCATTGCCACAATCAATTAACAACACACAAACAATTGTTGTTTCATTGAAAAGATGCTTAAAATACAAAAATGCATTTCAAAAAGGCATGGTGCGCCCAAATGTCATCATGCAAGCTTTGACTCAATTAACAAGGACACCATTATACAAAATGCATGAAGTCCACATAAACCAAGATTGGTAAGAAGTTCTCCAATGCACTGAAGAAAATGAAGACAATAGTCCACAAAATACAAGTGAAATAGAATCAGACAGTGAAATGGAAAATGAAAACCCATCTGAAACATTGATACATGGATTCACTGAGTCTAGAAGTATCCATAACATGGAAGACAAGATTATTGAAATTTCACTTGCAGAGCACAAGTATCCAATTGGAATATTTAAGGACATCTATGCTGAAGAAATGAATTTCCCAACTTTATTCTTCAGCAAACCACATGATAATGACATTGTAAAAAACTTTACGTATCAGAAAATAGTACGTTGGGAGCTCTTATAGTCACAAAGACAATTTGCATATCATACAACAAACATTTTTTTTAAAGCTTTAAAGGTACTAATACAACAAGTACTATCTACAATGACAATAAGAATCCGCAAGGGCCAGTTAAAAGGGCGAAAGCTATTAGCGAAAGACGTTAAACACAAACCAAACCTAGAAAAAATTCTTAAATCAGATATTGGATATGTTGATTTCAAAAGAATAAGAATCTCTCCAAACTATTCACAACAACTTAAGAAAAATGTATTTGCTATGATTCGACAACTAGGACCACCGACATTTTTCATCACTTTCTCTAGTGCTGAGCAAAATTGGGATCAACTAATTCAAACATTACAAGAGCTGCACAATCTACACCAATCATCACAAAACCATCAAGAATCTAATCAGCCAACACATGTTGACAAATTTGAACTAATCAAAAAAGATCCTATAACTTGTGCACGTTACTATAAACATAGAATCAATGCAATAAAAAAATTGATACTTACAGATGACTCTTTCTTTGGAAATGTCATTGATTACTTCTCAGTCACTGAGTTCCAAAATCAAGGAAACGGACATGATCATTTCCTCATATGGGTTAAAAATGCACCAATCTACACAGAAAATAACAACATGGACATCATAGCTTTTGTTGATAAGTATATTACTTGCGACACTGAAAATTTGGAACTTCCTTTGGCAATGCTACACAAACACCATCATACAAAGAAATGCAAGAGATCAAGAAAACAACTTTGTAGGTACAATTTTCCTTTCCCACCAATGCAAAATTCAACTATACTTTTACCAATACTCCAAAAGACTGAAGCGATAACTGCAAATGCCACTGACATCTTTTCAAAACTCCAGAAAGCAAACTATGACGAAACATTCACTTTTCAAATGTTCTTAAAAGAATTGAACTTAACTGACAATGAATACATTGAAGCTTTGTGCTCAACATTAAATAGGCCTACATTTTTCTTACAAAGAAAACCATCACAAATATGGAACAATAGTTTTTCAAGGAAATTTCTAGATCTTTGGAAGGATAATACAGATGCACATTTTTTCTTGAATGCATATGTTGTTGCTATGCGTAGACACGCAAAATTAGCATTATGCATTTGATCAAAATCACACTCATCCTTTCATCAGGGTAAATTCATCAACTTAAATCAAATAAATCAAACTTGATCCTATCATCATCTCTTTGATTAAATAAATCAATCATTTATTTAATTAAATATCAGATCATCATTTATCTCCCTTTGATTTGATTTAAATCCCTAAATCAAGTCAAATTGGTCAAATCAGCCTAATCATCATCCTAGCTAATTAATCCTGATTAAATCTAATGCTAATCTCACCCACTTGCATTTTCTAGATTTGGCCACTTGCACATGAAATTGCATTTATTTGATTTATCAAAATCTTTATTTTCAACTTGGCATAAAGGAAGAATATTCTCCAAGTTTGAATCTCCCCCCAAGTAGACATGTACACCCAACAGAGCATTTATGAGGCCTTACATGTCTCATACATGTCCCCTTCCAAAGTCAAACTCAGGAATCATTGCACAAATTTGAATTCAAATTTTCCCTCTCATGGGCACTCTTCCCAAATCTTGCACATACATCAACCAATCACCACTTGACAAGTGTCATCTTCTCATTAGAGGATCTTTAGTCCCACATTCACCATCTTGGCCAATCTCTCATCAAGAAAATCTATAAAATAGGGCCTTCATTCTCATTTATGGATCCACAATTTTAGGCAAGGTTACTCTCTTCATTTGAGATTTGATCTTGTCCATTTCACTCCATCATCTCCATTTGCATTTTATCATCTTGAGCTTTGATCAAGGGTTGGGAAAGCGTCACTAGCACATGTGACACCAATCCAACTATGGAATAGGTACCAAAAGTGAACAAAGGCAAGTGAACAAGGTACAAGAAAAGCGAAAAGTCAACAAGGAGGAGGCTAGCAAACGAAGACGAAAGGAGGATGATTTTTTTCAAAAACACAATGTGTTTTTTAACACTTTAAGTGTTGATCAACACTACTTCACGAAGTTGTTTATCTTTTCGTTTTAGAACACTAATTTTCATTTGGGTCTAAAACGAACAATTTGATTTTCATTGCAAAGGACTTAAAATGAATCTTAGGACAAACTTACTAGATTTCGTTTTGGGCTAAAAATTGGACAAACAATCTTCATATTTCATTTGGTGCTTAAAATGAACTCACAATTGCTTTGAAGGTTATAAAATGAACAAGTGTTTGAATTGTGTGATTTTGTCTTTTGAGTACGTATCCTCTCCCCTTGCACTTCGTGTGATCTAGGGTGTAAGAGAAACACTCAAAATACATTTTATTGCTTTGAAACACTTCAATTTGGGCTTAAAAAATTGAACATGTGCGAGTGTGAGTAGGGGCACTTTCACGTACATTCTCTTTCTTTGTGCCATCAAAGATCGATCGAGTTACGGATTGTGTTTTGCTTTCTTTTGTTTATCTTAGAGGACCTGCCTTGGGGAAAAAGTAATCACCCAAGGGAACAGCTCAACTGGTAACACTATGAACCCGAGAGTATTTCCAGCCGGGATATAAATGTGGATATTGGAAGAAACGCCAATATCACGCGGTTGACTCCGACAATATGGATCCGAAAGGGGACTCTTGCCACATTGGGTCAACTCCTACGAACAGAAAGTCTGAACTATAACCCTTGTTTTGTAGTGGCCTATTTATCCATTGAGCGAGTTTATCAAGGTGGTGCATTGGAACTTAGATTCCAAGAAGTTACTTGCCATGTCCGATCTTGGTTGAAATATAGAGGTTAGGATTTCATCATACCTCTATATTTTTCCTTGGTTTCATGTAAAATCATCTCTTCTATGAAGGGCATGAGGCAAGCCCACTAATAAAAACGTACCCATTAAGCTAGGATGTCATATTGCTTGTTTGAAAACACAGCCTGTTTATCAAAAACATTGGAAAAACAACATTCAACATCGTCATCAGAATTTCAAACCCCTTAGTTAGAGAAAATACCTTTGAAAAATCCCAAGAACTATTGCTTACCCTTGGGATTATGTCCTTAGAGGTTCCTAAGTAATTGGGTTTACATCTTAATTTTCTCTTACAAAGGTCAACATTAGGCAACCCTTGTCCTAATTTCTTGGAACTTCCACATAGCACTTTGTGGGACGAAAAGAAATTAAGACATTGGACATCTTAGTTTGAAACTTTAATCAAGAGTGTGTTTGTGGTAAAAAGGAATACACTAAGCAAAGATAACGAATTGGACCCCACACATGTGCTTGTTATCTATTGGTCATATTGGTCTTTTGATTGCTCTTAGAGAAAAGTGTGTTCTTCAATACCTTGGCCTAGTAAACAAAGTCTCTCTAAGTCTCTTAGGATCATCCAAACTTTCATCTATCTTCCAAACATTCATCAATCCATCTCACCAAAACAACTTTAGATCTTTGCAAACATCATCCTAGACTTGGGTACATTTCTAAACAAATTCAAAATCATTTGTTTAGTTAGGTGTGTTTGGATGAATCCTTCCACGCACACTTAGTTAAATTATCACCTCTTTGAACAAGTTCATCTTAAGATAACATCCAACGTCTTAGGGTTTCAAGTTCATCATCCAAATCAAACAATCAAAAAATAAAAATCCCTAAGTCTAGCATTGATCCAAAGTCCCTAAACGTTCAACACTCATATCATTCACAATTCATCCTCCATATCGTCATTGGTCCTAAGAGCCTTAGAGGTGACTTTTGCTACAAAGTCAAAACACAAGAGGAACATGGAATATACACTTGATCCATACATCTTGGGTAATCCAAATTAGTTGAATCTTCAAGGCCTTGTAATGCCTATCAATTATCAAAGTCCATGCATGGGATCATTGCCTTCGACAAATGTCAATGGTACAACAAGTGTGGGTATGCCCAAGTCAAAGTTTGGAACACATTTCCCAATGATAGATCTAAGTCCAAACCTACAAATCCACCAACTGAACAATCAATGCATGAGCCTTCAAATGAACAATGTCATCCCACCAAATCCCTACAAGCCAAATGAGAATTTACCAAGCACAAGTATTCCAAACATGAGCAATGGTCAAATTCAACCCATCATCACAAATCAGAATATTGTCCAAAATCAAACACAAAGGCACATTCCAAATCTACTTCAACCAAAGCCGAATCAAGGGAGTCAAATTCAAAATCAAGATCAAATTTCACTCGAGCAACTTGCTTCACATGCCAAACTAATTGAACTATTGGGAAAAGAGATATCTTCACTCCAAAATCAATACAATCTTCCATTGGTTAATCCATGTCATCAAAGCATTGAGTTGTGTCCGCAACCACAACAATATCTCCAAGGTCAAGAAGTTAGATATCAAGGTCAACCACATCAACAAATCCAACCCCCACGTGTCGAAGATCAATCACCACATCTCCAAAATCAATCACCACAAGGTCAACTTAAAGTACAAATCTCCCAAAGAAACAAGCGACAATACACACCACTTGGGAGACCAATCGAATCGTTCTTGCAACAATTGGTACAAGAAAATCTCATCAAGCTCCCCATCTATGGGAACTATCAAGAACCCCTAGTTAAACCACCAGGGTATAATGAGGAGCACCATTGTGATTATCACAAAATAAAGGGACACACAACATTAAGTTGTATTCGACTAAAAAATCTCATCCAAGACTTGATTGATCAAAAGATAATTGCTATTGGGGACAATGATAGCATTGTCAATCTCTCCACCACAATTGTTGAAAATAATGATCAAGATCTATCCGTCAATAAAGATGTTTTCATCTCATCCAATGAGGCATCGACCAATGATTATGTCAAAAATGTCTCTACATCACCTAATAAGTTAGAGGATATATCTCAAGAATTTATTCCAAAACATAATCAAAATCCTTCACCAAAGTCTAGCAATGGTCCTTCCCAAGACATATTGACATCCTTCGACCTCATGGCTACAGATACTAAAGGAACCCTAAACTCAACACTTGAGGATGTTGAACCACTTACCATGTCTAATGAAGATATCCAAGCACCATTTGTAAGCGATCCATGCTTTGAAATTGACCCATGTCAAGAGCTTGATCCAAAGCATATCGAAAGCAATCCCAAAATTAATCAAGATCAAAAATTTGTATCTCCAAGATACTACAATGATCTAATGGATATTCTCCTATCCACGCAAGATGATCACATCCACATAGCACTTACTCCTCCATCTACCCATGAGATGCTTTCTATGGATGGACACGTAGATGATCTTCAGCTAGAACAAGATTGTGTTACACAAAAAGAGCAGATTCTTAACTCCTACAATCAAACGGAGTTGTCAACATCAGGATCAGATATATCCCAAATTCAGATTGAGGACATCATGAATAAAGATATCCGACATTATCCGCTCAAGGAAATAATTCAAATAGAACAGGATATTCCAGAGTTAGTAGAACAGCAACTGGAAATAACGTCACCTATGGTGGTCATTTATCAGAGAATTCATTCTAAACAAAAGCTCTTAGAAAAGGCAGAATCAAAGCATGAAGGTATTACTACCACCATACTGGGGGAAACTTCGTCTCAAGCAAACGTCAACGTAGGGAGCACGAAGAATCCTTATGATGAAACCATTGCCAATACTACAACCAGTCACGTCATGAATCGTCATCCACCCATCACTCCATCCATGAATTGGGACCAACGTCAAAAGAAAGATTTGAATCAAAGTACGAAGAACGTTATCAAAGGAAAAGAAGCTGATAAGCATAATGGACAAATCAAATACCAATGGATACCAAAGAATACAAAGAAAGATAATCCCTATCAAATTCCATCAGTCAAAGAAACTATGGGGCAAACTAAAAGAGGGAAAGGTATCCATCAAGGGTGATCCCATAATAGTGGTTTACAATTTTTTCCCAAACTGGACAGTGAAATTATTATTTTTAACTAAATCTTCACATTCAGGCACCTATAGCGGCTAAACTGTGAGGAATTTGAAGATGGTGCAAACTAAAGTCTCATCAAATTTTTTTCTGTAGATTCTAAAAATATTTTTTTCAAAATTTTTGGAATCAAATTGCACTTATTTTTCCATCTCCCACGAAAATAGATTTTTTTCAAAAAACAACATTTTTAAAAAGTGACGGACACCGTATAACACATAACTTTTTTTTCCATGAAGGATAAAATTCTAATTCTTTCAAATTTAGATTTGTAACTCTGATATCTAGTGCTTCCACTTGGTTAGATAGTTTTTATTGAATATTTTTCCTTAATCAAGTTTCAAAGTCAAAACGAATTACAATTCAGACAGCTGTATAACGCGTAACTTTTTTTGTATATGTCAAAATTTAATTTAATTTTTTGTTGGATCAAGGACTTCAATATCTGGTGCACTCATATATTTTCATTTTTTTTGATAATCTTCTATTTTTCCACATGTGAAGAACAAAGAAATTCATTTTCGATGAAAAACCTATGTTTAATAAAACTTAAAAAACAAATACATAACAAAACCAAAACATATTAAAATTATATTCATTGGATAGCTTGTTCTGAGGAATACCATAATCATTTGAAATAAATTTTAAATGAACTCATTTGATCCCCCAAAATCTAAATCAAAAGTGATTTTTTATCAGCATTTTGATAGGTGTAAAGGAGACGCATTTATAGGTATGGTTTAAAACTAGCGAGGTTCTATCCAAGGGGGTTTGATCTAAGGTGATTTAATCAAACCCTCTTCAATTGGAATCCTTAAAATAGAACTTTTTAAGGCTTAAATCATTATATTTTCTAAAAATATGTGATTTCAGCTAAAATTTGTTCCTCTCAGGAATTGTAAACCACTATTATGACAACACCCTCAAAGATGTCCGCAAAATCAAAAGTAGGCTTTTCAAGCGACGTACAAAGTATATCAAGCTATTGGTCTTAATTCCACGCACACTTTTGTATCCACCCATCATTGCTCATCTTCCCAAGTTTGGAGAGTCAAAGGTTCCAAACTGTCAACCAATCCATCTCTTATCCCTAAACACACTCCATCCATGCCTCCACGCATAATATCCAATTCTTACATTGACCGTGTATTGGAAACAACCCTTCATCATAAGGATTTAGAAGGCAATCTATTGTGATGTGCGCACAAAGACAAAGTTAACTCCGGTATCAATGAAGCATATCAGAAATCCAAAGAATTATATTCAAGTGCACGTATCTTGGCAAAGCAACTTCTTCAAGCAGGATATCGATGGCACATTATGACAGGGGCATCTATGTCAACACCACCAGGTGGTTCAAGATGAATCTTTTAGAAAAATACAAAAAAATCAAAAAAGCAAAAAATCCAATAAAAAAAAAGGGATTGAAAACAGTAAAGATAAAAATAGTCCTCTAGTGAAAACCACTACGGTGGCGCTTTGGGCAAGACCATGATGAAAACCTGGCAAACAGGCATCATGTGTGGAATCAAGCATCTACGTGAGCCACTCTAGGAGAAAGCATCTCATCCCATCCGTAATAAATCGAGCATTCCATCCATCTTATCCGTAATAAATCCATCCATCCATGAACCATTTATCCAATCCATTCACATCTATCTGCATCTGTCATCTTAGTTATCTTGATCTTGATAAAATTTTGGGGCACGCTTTACGCTTGCTTATGGTAAACATCTTGACATGGGTCATTTTCATTGATCCCATCCTATGCAGCATTATTTGAGCCATGAAGCGTTATCCAAATCAACATTCGTTATCCGAACACCTTGTCTTATCGCAAGATAATCCTTGGCATCCTTTGCGTGCTTACCATATCCATCCATCCATACACTTATCTGAGCATCCATCCATTGCATTCCATACGTTGCTAGACACTCGGGGCAGATATGTACATCTTGCTTCGAGAATAAATCTTGATCTATATCCTTCACCTCATGTGGCAATCCGAACATTGGAAAACATGAAACAAAATTGGTCAAACCACTTGTGAGCAAAAATCCAAATCACTAGCCCATGGCACATTTTGTTGAGAAGACATTCCTTATCAATCTTTCATCGAACATCGATCCAAACAATCACTATTAGTTGCACCTAATTTGCACGTCAAACATCACATCAAACCATTCAAACAAATTTTGTTCCAAATCAAGCTTCATCAAACATAATCAATCAAATCCAATCAAAAAATCATCATCATCAAGATATCCTTGTGTTGCTTAACACTATCCTTGCATTGTTGTGCATCCTCAACAATGTTATCATCATCAGTCTTGATCAAATCATCATCAATCCATCATCATCTTGGGGATATCTTTCCCAATCCTTGTGTTGCTTAACACTATCCTTGCATTGTTGTGCATCCTCAACAATGTCATTATCATCATCAATCCATCGATCCGATCAATCAACCTTAGCTTGGTCTTCAACAAAAATCATAAACAAAGCACTGATACCGTAACACATGTCCATATCCTAATCGTCAAAATCGTGTGAAAAATCCCAAAAAACAAGTCAAAAATAGAAAACATCAAAAACATTGAAATCTGAACTACGTCGTCTCTGAGCTTAAACGTAAGCAAGGCTAATATTTGATCAGCCCCCGAGACATCAAAATCAAAAAAAACATTCGAAAAGCATCAAAAATCCAAAAACATAAGAAAATCAAAAAATCAAAAACATCGCAAAATCCAAAAACACCAAAAACAACCTTAAAAACATTCCAAAAACGTCAAAAACATCCAAATATTTGAAAAAATTCATCCGCCTCATCTCGCTTGCACCCGCAATAATCAATCATCCATAATAAATTGATCATCACATTCATCCTTTGGCAACGCAAATAGAAACAATCATAGCAGTCGGCAAAAGCAAGCTTCAATCGTAAAACCAAAAGCAAACAACAAAACCGTTAAACACAAAATCAAAATCTTGATCAGTCGCAAACATGTCAATCAACCTTATATCAACAGCCTATCAATCAACTTATCAAACCATCATCATCCTGTACAATGCATGTCCTAGGATATATCGTTTTGACAATGGGCATCATTTATGGATATCACCTTGGATTCTTATCCTATCAAAACACATCCCTTTGGCTAGCGGTATTGAAGAACATTGGCTTGTTTGCATACTTGATCTTTTCTTTTGATTTATCTTATTGTGCTCATTCCAAGGACCTCTCGATGATATCTGAATGAAGGATTTAGAGAGATAGGAATGGGGCAACGATCATTATTCTTTTGTCTACTGTGCTTGTTGGACGTTCTTGTAAAATAACTTGGCGAATACTTGCTTTGTTAGATATGTATGGAGGATGTTTCAAATACCTTGTTGACTATTGCATTGATTGGTTATACCTTTCCATGTTTTGGTCCGAGATGTTTGAGATTTCTAAAGTGCATCCTAGCAGAGTTTCCGTATGTCAGGTGTGAACAAGAATACTCCTATCTATTTGTCGAGTCAAAGTCCATCACACTAAGTACAACGCCATCCTGGTCCTTTATACCTTGATGCATCGTGCTTAGGCGTGTTATCAAACATAAAGTAAGTGACCCTTTGAAAATCCCAATCCTTGATAAGCAAATCATCATCATCATCTATCATCATCATCTCTAATAAAGTCTCAACCAATCATGGACTTGTTGGATCCTCTTGTCATATCTGATTTCCATGCTAACATCATGCATCCGTCATACATCCATCATGCATCCATCCTGCATCTACAAACCGTCAGCATACCACATATCATTCATATCATACATCATAGGAAACATCGATCATTTCACATGCATTGCATAATCATCATCATAATATAGATCTTAGTCTAAGCATTTCATAAATCATCCATTGCATAATCACAAAGATATCACATCATTCACATCATCAATCTCATCCATCTCATATCATATCATCATTTAAGTTGTTTAGGATAATACAGATTTTTTATGCTAAGCATCTTGAAATCATCTCATTTGCATCATCGTCCATAACCATCCATTTTGAACCTCTTTATCGTGAGATCGACCCTCAAATCGAATCTTTTCACTCGATCTCTCGAGGGGGCAATGTACTAGTGTACTTCTTTCCGCTGGGGAATCTGAAAAATCATGAATTTTTTTAATTTCGATTAAGGCAAGTTTATTCTTTGAACCAACACAACAAGTACATTGCTTCAAAGAGGGGAAAAATGTAGACACGCAAAATTAGCATTATGCATTTGATCAAAATCACACTCATCCATTCATCAGGGTAAATTCATCAACTTAAATCAAATAAATCAAACTTGATCCTATCATCATCTCTTTGATTAAATAAATCAATAATTTATTTAATTAAATCTCAGATCATCATTTATCTCCCTTTGATTTGATTTAAATCCCTAAATCAAGTCAAATTGGTCAAATCAGCCTAATCATCATCCTAGCTAATTAATCCTGATTAAATCTAATGTTAATCTCACCCACTTGCATTTTATAGATTTGGCCACTTGCACATGAAATTGCATTTATTTGATTTATCAAAATCTTTATTTTCAACTTGGAATAAAGGAAGAATATTCTCCAAGTTTGAATCTCCCCCCAAGTGGACATGTACACCCAACAAAGCATTTATGAGGCCTTACATGTCTCTTACATGTCCCCTTCCAATGTCAAACTCAGCATTCATTGCACAAATTTGAATTGAAATTTTCCCTCTCATGGGCACTCTTCCCAAATCTTGCACATACATCAACCAATCACCACTTGACAAGTGTCCTCCTATCATTGGCAGAATGTTTAGTCCCACATTGGTCTCTCTTCAACACTTAGCATTTTGAAAATCTATAAAATAGAGGCTTCATCTCTTATCAAATCCTTCACAACCTCCACAATTTTCATCCAAAAAAGCATATGCAAAGTTACTCTCCTTGAGAACTAATTTTTCTCATCATTTCCATTGCTTCATCATCATCTAAGCTTATCAATCAAGGATTGGGAAAGGGTCACTAGCACATGTGACACCAATCCAATATGAGATAGAGTTGGATTCTTGCTTGTTTGTGCTTTCACTTAGTTTAGTTGATATTTTGTTGTTTGGATTGCATTATGAAGCATGATTCAATATTTCATATGGATTCTATATCTTATTTGCTTGATTTAACTAACAATACTCATGTTTGTTTGTTTTTGAGCAAAATGTAGATTTAGGGTCTACACTATGTACTGTAGCTCATATATTGCAAAAGTAGACAAGTCAATGACATATGCATTCAAAAGAATACGTACAGACCACAAGCAAGACAATATTGATGCAATACGAATGGTAAGTAAACTTGGAAATGCCATGCTTAACTTGCAACAAATGTCATTACAACAAGTTGCACATATTGTTCTGTCATTTCCATTAAATTACAGTTCAAGAAAAATGTATATTCATTGATACACGATCTGACAATGATCGCACATTTATACTCAAATCTGTTAGACAATTGAGCAATGAGCCAGATGAATCAGAAAGCGTCCTTGTGAAATCTATTATAGACTACTATTCAAAACGTCCTGAGACACCAGTGGACATATGTCTTGCAGAATTTGTTTCAAGATACAACAAATACGATGCTACAATTGAACCAAAGGCCAAACCCTATGTGATACGGTTTATCAATTTCAACAAACACTTTGATATAGGGAATCATTGTAGAGAGCAATTGGTTCTCTATGTTCCATTTACCATTAATGAGCATACACTCAAACAAAACTTTGACTCTTGGGAACATGCATACATGTACCATGGACAAACCATTCAAACAAACAATGCAAAGTTCATCCACAACACAAACTCTGCATGGGGTGACATTGACAAAGCTATAAATGATCTTTAGTCTCTTGAAGATGAAAATCTCATTGACCTGCCAATGCAAGCAAGGCTTTCACAGAAAGAACTATATGACATTCAAATAGACCTTCCAAACATAGGTCATTCTAACCCAAATACCACGTACTCCAATGGATTTGAAATTACAAAGCACCCACATATTATAGATAACAATGAATACTACAAGTTAAGACGAATGTTAAATAAAGAACAACAAGCAATTGTTAAGGATGTTCTCATAAAAAGATGAAAAATCCACAAAAGCCATTGCAATTGTTTTTGACTGGGGGAGCTGGAACAGGAAATACTTTTACAGCAAAAGCCATCTACCAAGCTCTCATTCGCATGTATAGCAATTCTGTTGACAATAATCCAGACAAACCCAAGGGCTTATTAACTGCATATACAGGTAAAGCGGCATATAACATAGGGGGATTCACATTACATTCAGCATTTCACATACCTTTTAATACATCAGAATTCCTGCCTCTGAACACTGAAGTGCTTGACACTATGTCAAAGCACTATGATCAATTGCGCATACTTCTTATAGACGAGATATCATTAGTTGGCTCAACATTTCTACAGTATATTGATAGAAGACTACGAGACATAATGCAAATGCCTACAACATACTTTGGAAACCTTGATACCATATTTTGTGGTGACCTTTACCAGGCACAACCTGTCCTTGACTCTGTGGTTTTTGAAAATAGGCCTACTCCAATTGAATTAATGCCTTATAGTTTCTGGAAAGACCACATAAAATGCTATTCATTGGTGACTACCATGAGACAAAAAGATGAAATATTTATTTCAATCCTTAATAGACTACGAGTAGGCATTCAAACAACTCATGACATAGACTATATCAACAAAATTTGCTTTCGTCCTGTACCATTAGATCCATTGCTTCCACACCTTTTCTATAGGAGAATAGACGTTCAAGCACATAACAACAAAATGTTATCAATCATTCCAACCCAAATGATTGTGCTAGATGCAATAGATGAAGTTCACGAGGACCTTAATGCAATACGAGTGTACAGTCACACAACGACACTCCCATCACAAATATGCTTGAAACCAAACATTCTTGTTGAGCTTTATGCAGGCAATTACAATGTTCAAGATGGCCTCGTCAACGGTTCAGATGGAATTTTTAAAGCATATACAGCACAAAACAATATTGATATTGTCTAGATTAAATTTAATGACCCATCAATTGGACATCAGCAGTGCACAAAACTAGCACACTGCTATTCTACTATCATTGACAAAGACTGGGTGCCTATACAACGCATTGCTAGGCCAATCCAGAAAATAGCAATAAACAAGAAAATTACAACTAGAAAACAATTCCCAGTACAAGTAGCATGTGCATGAACCATACATCGATCCCAAGGATTAACAATGGAGGCCTTGGCTTTTGATCCCACAGGCATTAGACAACATGGACTAACCTATACAGCTCTGTCACGAACAAAATTAGTAGAATCATTATTTCTGTTACAACCTTTAACTACAAAAAACTTCAAAGTTAAAGACAAAATACAACTAGAAATGTCTCGTCTTCAGACATGTGCACAATGGCAACTTGATAATCTAAACACATGTTCAAAAAACAAATCACATTTGCTCCTATGTACATTGAACACTCATAGCTTAAAAGCACATGCAGAAGACATTGTCAATGACTATGGCATAATGCAATCTGATATCTTATGTCTCCAAGAAACACATATGCATCCCTTCGAGCTAAATACCTTGCTACAGTATTTTGATATCTTCTCTTGTACATAGCATACATGGCATAGCAACTTTAACCAAGAAACATTTACTCTTGTCAAAAACAACACAACATGAAACCTCAAATATTGAAGCCATCACATCAACAGTAATGCTATCTAGCAATGAACTCAATGCTTGTAATATTTATGCAAGACCTGCAACTGCCATAGATGAAGTAATCGCAATCTTGCAAATAATTATTGGATCCACAAATTCAGAAAACATGTTGTACATTTTAGGCGATTTTAATGTCGACATGTCTTCAGAAAGCAGAAGCAAAAAAATGCTCCACAGTTATATGCAACAGAACAATATACAATTTATGTTAAACCAACAACACAACATTGGCAACATAGTCATTGATCACATTTGGTCCAACACGACTACAAATATATGCTCTATCTATATATCAGAAGCATATTGGACTGATCACAATCCAATTTTCCTAGAATTGCATGTTGCCCAATAGACAAATTCAACTTTATAGAACTTATAGCCTTATATCACCTTTATGCATTGCAATGTCTTTTCCAATGCTATATCCATTATTTGTAGGAGATCTATGGATGAAACTAAAAGACAGTCAAAGCAAATACAAACTACACAAGAAGAATCAACACAACGATAAAGTGCTCATAGTATTATTCCTTCATACTCATTCACCCAAATCATAAATATTTGAATAACATTGTTCCAATTCTTTGCAGGACACCAAAAGATGTGTCAAAAAGACAAGCAAAATAGGTGCAAATTGCACAAGAAGAGTCAGCACAACGGTAAAGTACTTGGTTCTTCATTGTATCGCCATTTGCCTAGCTTGCTAATATTAAATTAGCATTCAATTGACATTATCCTTGTTCCTTGTAGGACAAGAGTCAAGAAACCTAAGATCGTTTCAATCGAACAACTAAATGCAAAAAGAGTTGGAGACACCTTCCAAGGTGATGTCCTTGTTGTCTACAAAGCAACATTGGATAAGGCCAACAAAACACGGGAAATGCTACGTGCTGATCTGATAGATCACAAAGCAGAAATGACAATCACATTAAATGTTAGTGGAAACCTTGTGTATCAACATGAGCCTAAAATAGTCCCGGGATCAGCTATTTCAATCTCAGATTTCCAAGTTGCACCTAGGACAGATTATGACAGAGGTGACTGTGATTGCATTTTGATCTTAACAGACATAAGCACCACTGAAAACATCCCCCGCCTCTGTCAAGAGTACAAATTCATTCCAAGCACGACTATCAGCCAATTGCTAACAACTGTAAATGAGTACCCAGCTGGCACAATAGTTGCGCTAGTAGTTGGTGCCAGGAAAATGGGTACCCAATTTGCAAGTTGACATCAAAGATGGCCACACTGACATAGACAGAGCACAGGTATTTCGGTCTACAAAACTTTTACCTCTTCTTTTAGTTTCAACCTTTTAATGTTCTACAGTGGTCTCTATAACAATTTCCGTAACAAAATCTAATTCTCTCATTCAATTGCAGCTGCTATTACGGTCAACATATGAGCAACAATACTTTGCACTTGAAGACCAGTTGCATACAAATAAAACACCTGCAATGCTTTTCAAGAATGTTGTAAGAAAAACAGATCAAAGAACACATTTCACACATGTCGATCAACATTCATCTATACCTTGAATGACAAAAGAAGCTTGGAAAAACTCAACAGCCTACTACATTCAACTTTCAAGGTAACAACATTCTTTTTTAAAAAAAACTAGTGAATCCAAACTTGTATTTTTGTCTCCTCTAACAACTTTGAACCATATTCTATAGGTTTCTGGTACTCTAAAAGTAGCAAATGCATTTTCCAATCCATTTCATGCATACTGTCCAAAATGCAAATTCAAATTCGCTGCTATGGCACACTCCAAGAAAAAACTGCTCACTGTAAATAGTGCAACCAACAAGTCAATTATACATTTTGTTTACAACTTAAAACTACCATAACAACTTATGACAATCAAACAATTTAGTCTTCAGTTGACCAGGTCACCATGCACCGTCTATTGCCCACACTACAAAGGAAAACAGCTATGAAGAGGCCCCATATCAAAGACAAGTCAGCGGTGATGGTAATCCCTCTGAGGACCCGGTGCTGGGACGATACAGCGCGACCAAAACAATGCGCCACCATTGTTGGAAGCCATTTGCATTGACAAATGAATGGAAACATCACCCGGAAGGTAATAAAGTCATTCATATGTAAACTTTTTCTCTTCTGAACCAGCACCTCAAATCACTATCCATACAAACTATGTTTCTAATACATAGCATTTTGTTGGCTTTATAGGAAACTAGCAATACAGGAGCATAGATTTACATTGTTCAGACTTTTACTTTTTTGCCTTTCCATGGTCCACGACATTTCACTGGTTTTCACATGTTAAAGACATCTTTGGTTTTAAAAAACTCTATTGCTATTATACATTTAGACACTTCTATAGGTTACTATGTTAAAGTCCTCACGAATATGGACATCTGAAACTCTAATTTTGTTTTTGTACCTATGAAGACAATGGTTCTCTATGTATGTTTGACATATATGTTCAATAATTATTTCCCCTCCATGCATAATGCCATTCAAACTATATAGTTTAAATGTTCCCTTTTGCATTTTGTTCTTCCTAGCTTTTCCAATATTTGCTTTCTGATTCTTACATTTTCAAGACTTTATGGTGACTAACTGGAAGTTGTTATGGTTGCACACTCTAGACCCATTAACAAGTTACTTGAGATAATAAATGGTTATTTTCCTCTGGCTTTTTTCATTTTATGCTGTTAATGCAACCAAGTCTCGCCCCTGCTTTTATGCATTGTACTTTATAGTCACTTTTCCATCATGCATTCTAATGTATAGAGTACACTCCTGTATACACAAATCCATATGTTGCTTTTGCTGCATATATGCATATTTACATGTATATATGCCTCTATGTCCATATGCACATATGCACATATTCATGTATACATGTATTCATCTAAGCTTTTACGTATCCCTGTATGCAATTGCGTATACATGCGTCCATGTATTTATGGATGCGCTACTCTAGCCTTGTACCAATTTATTATGTTATATGGATATCGCATATAGTAACACTAATTAGCTCTTCCACTGTACATAGAAGTTGTTTTCATAAATACTAGATCGAGCTTATATGTATCAGGATACATATAAACTCACACTAAAAACTACTGAATTATGATCTCTATTGTCCCATTTTCATAGACATGTTACTATTGCAATCAAATGTGTAAAGCATTTGTGTTCAAAGAAATTAGATACAGGAATGGAAATATGTTACACAACCTTGTCTTATGCCTTTATAGCAGTTTTTCCATTGCATTTCAAGAAAACCAGAAACTAGAATTTTATTCATATTATTTCATCTATGGCATTTACAGCTTTTCCAATAATTATTACAAGCATAGAGTTCAGTGTTGAATAGTTCTATTGTTCATGTTATGGATTCAACTTTGTTCATGCCAAATCACATTATCTGATAAAGTTAACATGCAAAAACTAAAGTCTTCAAAAACTAAAGTGTCCATTGTGAACACTTATTGCATTCCATGGGACCACATTTCTTTGAGGAGTTTTTTTGAACAATTCGCTTCCCTTGTATATGTTTCCATATGTGCCTATGAGCACATTAACTATAATAGTTCACAAAATTCCTTTATCTTGTATGCTTTCATCATAGCGAAAAAGCTCAAAGCAATTGCAGAATCTAGGTTTTGAGAACACAGGCTTACAGAACACAAAAAACAACACACACAAAGTAATAAAGATGCATAGCAAGTGGCTTACCTCTATATTAAATGACCAAAGTACCCTGTCCATCCATGGTCACCAAGGCACTCCAGCGTGTTCACCTCCAGCCAGATGTCATTTAATGCATTTAATTTGCATTCATGCATTGCGCTCACATTTTCCTGATATTTTAATGCATTTAATCTGCATTCATGGATTACGTACCTCTAGCCGCCAACTTTTAAACTATGCCTTTGCTTAAATTTATTTAATCAATTTATGCGTTCGCATTTTCCTGAATTTGTAAAATGAAAATGATTTATAAAGCTACTCGAACGAATAGAAAAATAGATAAATGCTAATTTTCCAATATATAAAATAGCTCTCCAAATTCAAACTATACAAAAAAATAAGTAATATGTTAAATGGCAAAATGTGATTGGTCAATGCTGCTGGTTAAAAGCATTCCGGGCAAATGCATACACAAATTAAAAATGGGTTCACAGGAAAGAGCTTTTGATTCTGAATCCATATGCATACTTTGATTCAAACTAGTGGCTAAAGGTACATAATCCACTGATACAAACTCAATGCATTGAATGGCATCTGACTAGAGGGAACGCTGTTTGCATTGCTAGTTACTCTTTGAATATATAACAAGGTTCAAGGAAAAATCTCTCATTATCACACATGTTGACATAATTTTTGTTCCAAACCTCTCTTTATGAGACCATTTTGCAATAATCAAAAATATACAAACTTTACAAGCCTCACATGCAACCATGCATCTTGCCCAGAGATACATGTATACATGCATCCATGTGTACTATAATACATGCATCTATGTATACATGCAGGCATGGATATATGTATCTATGCAACTTCATATGCAATCCATGGATATTTCCATACATGTATATTTAAGCATTTATAAAATTCCAAATATACCCATTCATCTATCCATGTAACTATATGTTTCTATGTATTCTTCTAACGAGATTTATCCACGATATATGTGATTCCAGGTTTCATGTGCAAATGTAAAATAATAATGTGTATCTATCCATACATGTGTCAATGTATCTATATAGAATACATTTTATCCATAGATACATGGTCGCAATGACACCACGATGGATGTCCACAATCCCATGTGGGTTCATGGATGTACTGGCAGCCCTGCCCCAGGTCTTGAATTCCACATACTAATAACATCTCCTCCTGGACTTTGCTAAATTTGCGTAATAAAAAACACCAGTAATCACAATGCATCTCTAGTCACTCTTAAATCTATATTACATGATAAATCCACATTCTGTTTAATGCATTGAATTTGAAACACAATCAAGAGAACAGCTAAATACCACTTTCCAAATTAAAAAAAACAACTTTAGAAACATCAACTTCTAGAATTAAATACCAATATGCACAAAGTGATCATACATTTTAACTAGATGACTCAAGGAACTACATGTTACTTATGCAATCTAAAATCTAAAGATAATATACCATCCTTATGCACCTATGCACAAATACATACTGTCTAACATATATACATAATTACATGTACACATATATACATGCAAACCTGTATACATGAATGCATACAAAGACTATGTTTCATGGGATTATTAAAGAGTTCACTTGCTTTCTATATGGTTCCATACTTTGCATGTGTACCTATGAGGACAATAATTACATTATCCAGAAGCAGAAATGAGTTACTTGAGGCAATAAATAGTTTCTTTCGTCAGTTTTCTCTAACTTTAGAGGTATAAAGCACACAGTGAAATTGGCAATGCCAGCTAAAAAAAAATGTCCTTCACTTGCTCATTGGTTCCAAAGCTCTCTTTATAGCACAGTTGTGCATTGCCTCCAAGACTCAGATGAATCCTTGGTATTTCAAGGAAAGATTCAATTGGATAACACTAAAAATGATCTAAACTATGATTTTATAACAAAGTATTCAAATGTATCAGCAATATGTGAAACCTAACTTCCATTTTAACATGTACAAATGAAAAATAAATAGAATTTAAAAATGTGCATTTGTTTCAAAGTTTTAAAAGCACTTCAACAAACTGCTCTAGCTGCTGTCCAAAAATATATTTTCATCAAAGATAGTCCTGAACCTTCTTTTTGTGGTCCGACATGAGTTATCCATTTTGATCAAAAGGTCAAAATGAAATCTCAAGGATAATTATATATTTATTTATCTCTTTAATTGGTACATATTCAAAGACTAATTAGCAATCCAAAACAGCTTTTTAGTCACCGATGCAATTCAATGCATTAATTTTTGTATCAATGAATTATGTACCTTCAAAATGCACTAGTTTTAATCAAAAGTATGCATATGGATTCGTGAATCAAACTCTCAAAATAAATGCATATATAAATCTTATCTTTTCTTCATTTCATAATGTATCTATGTATCCATAGATGCAACATGCATAATAATCTAATTTATGCATATATCTTGTCATCTCTTTATGCATTTGTCTATATATGTATGGTTGTATCTATGGGTACATGTATACCTCGATTTATGTATATATGCACCTATGAATTGCATACACACATCCATGTATTTATGCATCTATCGATAACTTGCATGGATACATGTATATATGCATCTATGGACTCATGCACCCATGTATATATGACAGCTCATTGGTTCCAAAGCTCTCTTTATAGGACAGTTGTGCATTGCCTCCAAGACTCAGATGAATACTTCGTATTTCAAGGAAAGATTCAAATGGATAACACTTAAAATGATCTAAACTATGATTTTACAATCAAAGTATACAAATACATTGCACCAATGCAAAACCCGACTTCCATTTAAGATGTACAGTGAAAGTAAACAGAAGCAAAAATGCATTTGCTTCAAAGTTTCTAAAGCAATTTCAACAGATTGTCTAGCCATTGTCCAAAATATGGTTTTCTATTAGCATAGTCCTTGAACTTTCTTTAGGTCTGACTGCTACTTTGTTGATTGACTTTGATTGAAAGGTCAAAATGTGAAATGTCGCCAAGGATACTTATACTTACTTATCTCTTTCAATTGTTATATATTCAAAGACTGATTAGCAATCCAAACAGTCTCTCCTTTAGTCAGATGCCATTCAATGCATTAATTTTGTCTGGATGAATTATGTACCTTCAGCCATAGTTTTAATCAAAGTATGCATATGGATTCAGAATCAAACTCCCAAAATAAATGCATATATAAATGTGTCTTTTTCTCCATTTCATTATGTATCTATGTATCCATAGATGTAGCCATGCATATATCGATTTATGCACATTTTTCCATCTCTACATGCATCTGTCTATATATGTATGACTGTATCTATGGGTGCATGTATACATTGATTTATGCATACATGCACCTATGAATTGCATACACACATCCATCTACATATGTATCTATCGATATTTTGGATGGATACATGTATATATGCATGTATGGACTCATGCACCCGTGTATTTGTCTTTGTCTTCGGCCAAATGGCCCCTAATGGCCAAAGTATCCTAGTCACCCATGGCCGCCAAGCAATTCCAACGCCCTCCCCACCAGCCACATGCCATTTAATGCACTTGCTTCAATTATTTTGACCTCTCCATGTGTTCACATTTTCCTAATATTTCAATGCATTTAATTTGCACTCATGGATTACGTATCTCTACTCGCCAGTTTTATAAACCATGCCTTTGCTTAAATTTATTTAATCAATCTATGCGATCGCATTTCACTGATTTTCAATAACAAGAATAATTTATAAAGCTATTCTGATAAATAGAAACATCTAAATGCTAATTTTCCAATATTGATTTACCAGAATAGTGCTAGTTTTCCAATATAACAAAAATAAAAGTTATATGTTGACATACATTTATGCATATTGTCCATACATGCATATATGCCTTCATCCATATTTACATGTGTATATGAATACATCCTTCCATGTACCATATGCATTTCTACCTATATGCAAATATGCATACATCCATGTATACATATGTTTATATCTCCATCTCTCCACGTAGTTCTATTTTTTGTGTATACATGTGCCTGTTGATGCATCCATGCATATATCTGTGAATAGCTCTACGTGTTTCTCTCTCCATGTATTTAATGTTCTCCACTGCATCAGCATTTGCATGTTCTCAGTTTTATGACCTTCCATATTTATTTTTTCCATAGTATATGCATAACAACTTCCACTTTGTCTTCTATTTTGACTCTTCTATCCATAAATATCATTATATTTTTATATCCACTCTTCTATTGTCACATTTTGAGGAAGCTCAGGGATCTCAGTACCTTGTTTAGTATGAAGGAGAGTGAGAAATACAACATGGGTCTTTTTTTTGTGTTTATATTGATGGACTGAGCCCTATGATGATTTTTAAAAGCATAACCAATACCAAACTAGACATTCTTCCACCCCTTGTTCCAAGAAATAATCACTTCATACCCTATTGATTCCATTCATTTCCATTTCCACCCTTGCACGTCCTTTCTTCTCAAATCAAATACATTTCAAAATCCATTTATTTGCTTGTGTTGCATCATACTAATGTGTTGCATTCCTTTTTTCATTAAATCCACCTCTCTCATTCAAATTTTCATTTCTTGCATTTAATTGTAAGCATATAACTTACGAATGATAAATTCATACCATTTACATTCCCATTCATTCTCATATCCACCATCCCATATCCTTCCCTCCCATGTCAAATACTTTTCATAACTTATGCATACACCTTATTTGCATCTCACCATTCTCTCAATTCGCTCTCTTTGTTCCACTCGCATAACTCATTCTTCTTTTTAACACCCACATATCTTTATCTATCTACACCTCAAATATACCTTCATCCAT
>VDFB02252859.1:0-13683 GCA_007258455.2 Sequoia sempervirens | reverse complement strand
GATTTGCATGTCCAGTTAACTGGTTTGCATGTTGAGTTATTATTTTGCATGTTGACTTAACTGAAGTGCATGTCAAGTCTTAACTAAAGATTTAATGCATGGTGCTTTATTTATTTAAAGCATGGCGCTTTATTCATGTGAAGATATTAAAGCATGGCACTTTATTTAACTGAAGATATTAAGGGTGGCGCTTTATTTAGTGCATATTGTTCATTCAGTTAACTATTTTGAAAGCCAATCACAGGCTAGGCGTTGGTTTTAGGGGCCTAATGAGAAGGCAAGCGCCATTTTTAGAGAAAGCAAGCATTTATCCCGCCTTTGATGATAAATGCCCATTTATTTAGACTTAGGCGTCCATTATTCATCATTCCAAGCAAGAAGAAATATGCCTTTCTTGAGCAAACAAAGATTTGAAGGTGCTACAGTTGTCATATTTCAGTGTTCTTCATAGTAACGGATTCAATTTGTTCAGAGGAAGGATATTCCAGACTTCATTTTTCATTTGCATGCAGGTTTCATCAAATCTCAGTGAAGCATAGGCGATTTTCTATAGAAGCAGAATAAACAAAGAAAAACAAACTTCTATCTTCTGTCTAATTTCTTCTATTCTCATCTTAGGTATTCATCGCGTGTCAAAGCAAACGACAAAATTTTCAGAGTTTGATCATCTGGGTTCACATACTTCAGCAACAACAGCCAAACCCATGTCTTAGATTTTTTCGAGAAAATTGCCTTGCAACTTTTATTCTAAAGCTTTGTGCTTTTTTCCGAGAATTCCTTTGCATGTGGGTCAAAAACACTTCTTTTTCAAAATCAAGTTATCTAGGTTGCCTTAGATTTCCGTTACCTACAAAACCCATGTTCCAGATTTTCTCGGGAAAAATTGCCCCGAGCGAGCTCTAGCACCCCTGCTTTTCTAAACTGAAAAACCTCTGCATGCCTAGCTAAAACTCATTTATTCGAATTTTTATTATTTGGGTTTGCTTAGAATTCAGTTATTCACAAAACCCACGTTTCAGAAAAATTCTAGAAAATTTTCCTGCCATAAGCTATTTTTAGCCTTGTCCAAAGCTTTTTCAGCGTTTTCGGAAAATTGTCTGAACATACCCAACTTCACAGTCAAAAGTCCTTATTTTCAAAATGTAGTTCAATCTCATAGATTATAAGACCAAATTGGTCTTGATGCATGATTTTGTGAAAACTTCAGACACAGACTTAGGTCATGTCTATCCGGTGGTTAACCTGAGTAATTTGGAGGGTGTTAGTAGCAATACATTGAAGAATCTTGAACGTTCCGGGTTGTTGGCAGCAGCGTCTATTCTCGTCATAGCTTTCGATCTCGAGTTTGTTCTTGCTTCAATCGCTATTTCATGACTCATTCAATAACGACAAATCGATCACCGGGATGGAGTCATCCGCACTTTGGCCGGTGGGGATGTGGAAAAAAATGCTTCCCCTATTCCCCTGCTCTCGCATACTCAATCGTAGTCATGGAGGCCAGTAGAAGTATATGGTATGGAAGACAAGAGTGATCACAAAGAAAAAGTTGCTCGTAGATGGTTGAAAATAAGCCGTAATAATCAACATGCCCAAAAGGTTGCCGTGGTGAATTTAAGGATGAAGTTGCTGTTTTGGGATAGTCCCCACTCAATTGGGTTACAAGTCATGAGGAGGCTAGTACTTTCCAACCATGGATGTTTTACATCATTTCTAGGATCCTTGATGGTACAGAGCACTATGACTGGGCCATGTTGATCAGCGAGTGCCTTCACCAGCAGATTACTGGATTCCTCAAAATCCACGAGTTTCATATGGTGTCTTACTTGGTCTACTTGGTTGCCTCTCAAGGCAATTTCAAACACCTGAAGACTAACGAGACTCTTGGTGTTCAGCATGTTCACGAGTATTACTCTCAGTTGGAGTTTTCTAAGGCTGAACAGGATTTCACGGCGGTGAATGATCATTTTTTCATGAGGACAGTCAGGGATCTCGACAATGAAATGCACATCCGAATTTCATCAGAGGCCAGATCAACTATGGAGAGTTGGGCAGATTGGTTTTTCAATTCCCACTTTCACATATATTCGAGTTTGTGGTTATGTCGGAGAGCCTCTAATGTTACCTAGATACCTGTCAGATAGAGTTCTTTTCATGGAATTTCTCAGACAAGCTCAACATGTTCACTCTTTTCTTCGCAGTCACCGTAAGTTAGCAATGTCCTTTCCTTTCGGATGGGGTCTTTACACATGCAGGACTGTGGCTGATTGCAAGTTTATGACGACCGAGTTTAAGAAATTCAACTTCAAGTCCCACACTAAGAGGCGTTCTTATGATCCTTTGGGTCATTATGCAGCCAGGTTAGAGCGAGGGACTGCACATAAGTCAACACTTGAGGATTTTTGGGCAAATTGCGAGGATGAATTTGAAGTCCGTTGACGTCATCACTGCAGACTTACTATTGCTCAGATTGCTGATTATTTATTAGAGGATGTTGAGGGTCTGTCAGATGATGACAAAGAGGTTCTACTTAGCTCGTATGTCAAAGATCAAGTTGCTCGCCAGCTACTTCGCTCACCGGATTGGTACGCCAGAGAGACTACTTCCATTGAGGACGTGTCTAAATCAGTTATCAAGACCAGCAAGCAGTTCTTGAAGAGTAAAAGAAAGCGCAAGGCAATGCTAGTGTCAGAGCCGCTAGTAGGATTTTCATCATTACCTTCTACCTCGAGGTCAAGGCCTTGGGTTAAGGTTATCTTGAAGCCGCCCAAAGGAGTTAGACTTAGCAGAAACACAAAGGGGAAGAACACTAGCAAACGGAAGCAGAAACAAGTAGAAAAGGTGCCTGAGATTCCAGTAGAGACAGTCATATAGGCTGAACTACATCTTTCACCTCCTAGTTCGCCATGTGCACCACATGTGCATCCTATTGATATAGACTTAGAGCCGGAGCCACCAGTTCAAGTAGCACCAGAGACGGTTGACCCCACACAGGCTGATACATCAGGGACAGTCTCTCCTTGAGCTGATAATATTGTTCACTCTTGTTGGCTCGAGAGATCTTTGGGAAGACAGAGGTGAGAGCCTTCATATCATCTTGATTTGTTTGAGTTTGGCGAACCTTATCAGGGGACGTCAAACAAGAAAATCAAGAAGCAGGTGCATGTTGAGAAGACTCCAGAATCAGAGATTGTTATAGAAGTTGCTACGCCACCAGTGGGTAAGAGCCTGAAGGAGGTTGAGGTTGGTGATTTTACCTTTGGCAAAGTGAATCTTGGCATAACCACTCGAGAGACAGAAGTGAGCCTTCTCAAAATTGTCACAAATAATCTTGAAGAACGCGTCATGAAGGACGGAGAAGATAAAGCACTTCTTAAGGCTGAAAACAGTCAACTTCGACAGTATATCTCTGATCTTGTTCATGGAAATCCAAGTAGAGCACCTATTCTTCCACAAAGTACACCTGCAAAACAACATAAGTTGGATCAGTTAGTGAATCATGGCAGACTTCTCGACAATGGGTTGAAAGCTTCGTTGTTACAGGTTGGCATCTTCTTGCGGAGTTATATCAGTTGAGGAGTGATGCGCATGGACTTCGGCAGGGAATCTAGTTGCTTGAGATTGCAGTAGCGGAAGGCATGGCAAAGGATCGTGTTCTCATATCTCATTTAGCAATTGCATATGATGCCATGGAAGAAGATGAAGAGAAAAATAAGATCTTTGCTTGGAGAGAGCAACATCTTTTCAGGATGGAGACATACGAGAAGATCTCTACCAGGTTGAATACACTTAGAGATAATGTTGTTAGAGCTCTTGCACTCATCAGCGTCTTTGTTACTCAGATCCTGTGTCATTATCTTCTTGAGAATGGCACATATGTTGAACTTGATACAGTGCAAGCCGTGTTTGAGAAGCTGATTCGTGATAATCTCGAAGGAGATCCTGTGGCGTCTAAGTTGGATCACATCTTAGTGATTACAGCTAGTTTCAAAAGGGCAACTGAAGATGTAAAAGAATACATGCAAACGATCAAGGATGGTGACAAAGAGTTAAAGAGGCAGGTTATCATCGTGGACAACGTCAAAGTACTAGAAGATGGGGTAATCGACTAGTTCCTGGACAAGGTGATAGACCGTGATGAATGGGAATGATTAGTCAGTTGTGACCTGTAGTTAGTTTTAAGGATAGAGTCAAGAGCAACAGTTAACTCGACTTTCAGTCTTGAGTTCTTCTTGCTGATTTCATACATGCACATCTCTTTCTTGGAATTATCTTCGCAGGAGTTATACTTTCATTTAGGGTTTTCATTAATTGATGGTAGTGTTCCAGTTAACGTGCATGCTTGCACATTGTCCATTTAGATTAAATGTACTGGTTAATTGATGGTAGCTTTCTAGTTAACTGTATAGTTTGCTTTATTAGGGTTTAGCAATAAAATCTTGCATGCATTGCAAGACTGGAGTTGACTCAAGGTGATTTTAGGGTTCCCTACACCTTTTGATGTCTATAAATAAGAGCTTTCAGCTCATTTGTAAATAACTTTTGCACGAGAGAGTAATATATGCTGTGCCCTCCTTGCCTGTAATATTGCTTATTCTATATCTGTTCGCGAGTATTTATTATGATGATGAATTGTTATGCCACTCGGGTTTCATGCAGTTATTATGGTGAATGCTTATCTTAGTTAGATATAGTGGCTAGTTCGATCGTAAATTGTATGCGTGTTTTGTCTATGCAATTTACTGTCCTAGTTGGCTATCCTTTGTGTTGTGTTTCTATTAAGCCTATTCAGATTGAGCAAATAGTTGTGCCCGCCTTGCCTTCACGTTGAGAATCTGTACTTAAAGCTTATCGTATGATGTGTGTGATAATAAACCTATGCAGACAAGCAAATAGTTGTGCCCACCTTGCCTTCACGTTGTGAATCTGTACCCGGTTCATCGTGTAAGATCATTCCCGCTCCGTTTCCTCATGCTCTGTTTTCTTGAGGAGATTGGATAGTTTAAGCTAGTTAGTTTTGAGTTGTAGTTAGGACTTGTGAAACCAGAAAATCCTTGGTTGCAACGCTCAAAGTTTCTCGCAAACCTTGTGCCTCTTTCAGTTGAGACAAAAAGACAGGAATTAGTTTAGTTTACTTTTCAAGCATTTTGTCCACACAACGAGGGAGCTTCCCCTCCTAATTTGAAGAGCACTCATCACGTAGTGTGCATAGCTGTCCGTACCAACTTGCACTCCAGATGTGTTAGTTGTTACGCCAACATTTTTTGTCTTGGGAATGAGCACAACACTTGAAATGGTTCTTTCCCACAAACGAGGTATTGTGAGACTTGGCTACAATGGTTGAACTTGACATCCATACACTTGTTCTTAGTTAAACATAGAAATGAAAAAATAGATGCAAATTATATTATAAAAGGAATAAAGAATTTGATTAACAACAACAAATGACCCAAGGATGAAACCACAAAGTTGCATACAAAGCTGCAACTTAGATAGGTAAGTGGTATCAATACAAAGGTTGATATCACACACCTAAGTTAAATCTAACTTTGGAAACACAATATAGATGTTTTATCAGGATTCAATTGTGTAATTTTTGAGTCAAATTCATTGACCCATATTTCATGAGTAGTGGTTCACATGAACCCATCTCTCATGATCATGAATGGCCCACTTAGGGCTCATTACATCTAGGTGATGCTCACAGAAGTTGGACCTTTTCATACAACCCATAGCAAAATGGGGTTGCAGAATAAAATAATTGATCAATCATTGGGGTTCCTAAGGCCATGAATCATGACCTAGACTTGCTGATGTTTCTTTGGGAAGAAGCATGTTTTATAGCAGTCTACGTCCAGAACACTATGTCCAATGGGACGACATCAGAAATTGAAAACACTATTGATCTTGTAATGCAATACTCTACACATTTCCACATATATGTACATTAGAATAAATAAATCTTTTATGTATAAATAAATAGGTCTAGTGTGAGAAGAGGTTATTTGTATCCGTTTCACTAAGAGTATGAATGGACGCATAAATCGACTCACATATCTAAAGACAACTGCACTTTATCTACTTTTCTTTCCAGACAAAACACTGTTGTTTCTAAATAGATTTCTGAAAAATTATATACTAATGCAGGTGGAACATTAAAATAGAATTGTTTGAGTAGAAAGACTACAAACATTTCAAGTATGGATTGAAGTGTACAAGCTGTAATATGGCCACATGTTGTAGAAGTACTAGAGAGTTTGAGACTAATTTGAGTACATAAAAAATAATCTGTTATTCATGACAGAAGACATTATTGTAAAGTGATAAACCCTAGCATACATAGTGATAACCTTTTCATGAAGAGTATGTGTGTGTGTGGGCGTGCATTTGAGCTTGGAATCTGAGGCTTCACTCTTGAAGCACATTATCTTTTAGCACTTGGGCTTATCTCTTTTGATATGTTTTAGAATATTAGTATTAGTACAATTTATTTTAAGTGAATACAACTTAGGGTTGAGGATCTTAAGACCCCAAAAGTGGTGAGCTAGATGGAACTTCCATGAGTGTTAAGCCAACCAGACCAAAAAGAGGTGGAAGAATATGATTCAATTTTCAGGTAATGCCCATCATCCAACATTATCCAACTGCATATGCTATATTTATGCCACCCTAGTGAATGAAGGGAACAATACGCTTGTGAAAAAGACCAAATGATGTTGCAGTTTTGAGCATTCACTCCATCAATTGAATTGGCTCATTCATGGCAGTGTGGTAATAGAGATGAAACACATGCATATGGATGCTTCACAGCTTATTCTTTTGACATTAGTTTAAATCTTTTATTCTTAGCCAGTCAACATGCTACTATTGTCTCAACAGATAAATCCAACTCAAAACTTCCATTCCAACCTTCTTACCTTAATTTCCTTGTTCCTTATTTTCATATTCCACAAGAAGGAGACAGATATACCCAATCTCTTATTCTAGCCTTTGTACATCACTAGGTGGCTTGTTAGTGTTTTGATTTGTCTTTTGCAAGACAACACATGTAATGTTGTGTGAGGATAAACCTCTGTTCAAATTGAAAGCGAAAATTCCTTGAGATCTAACTGTACATAAAACCAAGCTAAACTTATGAGACACACAAATATGCAACTATACAAGATTCATTGAGAGTGTTTTACTTGAATGAAATTAATTATGTCCCTATGTTTTTGATTTGGATACGTGGATTGGACTATTAACAACCATACCTTGCAAATGCAATTTCTAGATATTGAAGAAAGGAAATTACTAATCTAAACCATATATGCGAAAATCGCATAGTACTTGGAAAACTCACGAGTTAGAAATTGTAGCAAGTAAACCCACCAAAAAACTCACAGCTGGTTTTTTCATAAATTTGTAGCGATTTTTTTGCAAAAAATCATAAAAAACTCGTTACAACTCTACAATTTTTTCATTAACTTGCCAAATCAGTATAAAATTATTTTTTCTGCCCAATGTTAAAAAGTTATTGTGATTTTAGTATTTTTGGGATGCAATTGGGGACAATTGATGTGACTTTAGGGCATGCAAATATGGAGGTCTTCTTTGCCTTATATCCGCTCAGCCCTTTCATGAGTGTGACCGGAAAATCCAATTTTTTTTATATTTTAAATTCTTAAAGTTACATCCAATCCAGAAGTCAAAAAATGATTGAAATTAGTGTCATAATAGAATCATAGATATTAGATTGGATGCTAAATAATTTTTATTTATTATTTTTATTATGCAGGCTTCCAATTTGTATCAAATTATCAATGATCATCATGTTTACAAATTACAATAAAGCTTTTGAAAAGCCATCTAGCTGATAGCCACCAAACTTTTTGTTTACTTCTCATTTATGAATTCCAAAGTTTTGCAGTTTGCCAAAACACTTAATAAAGTTGACTAAAAACTTTAAATGAGAGGAAAATTTTCACACAATGATCAAAAAATATATTTTGTATTGATTTATTTGTTTTTAGTCAGCATTTGTTAAGTGTTTCTGGGCAAATTTATAGACTCAATCTGATATAATGTGATTTAAAAAAAATAAATTAATATCTGTGATTCAAAATAAAATAGTAAATATGATTCAAAGTAAAATGAATTCCCTAATAATTGCTGTGAGTACCCTGCGAGTTTCACATCTATGAGTTACACTATGTCCAATGGAAAATGAGCATATGGGAAACCTGGCCCCTTTAAAAATAAAACATATTACACTTATTTTTTTGTTCAAAATGTAGAGTAAAGATGACATCAGAAAGTTGAAAACACTATTGATCTTGCAATGCAATACTCTACACATTTCCAAATAAATGTACTCTAGAATAAATAAATCTTTTATGTAGCAATTTTTAAATTTTAATTTTTTAAGTTTAGGTTGTAGTGCTACTAACTAGGATATTATTGATTTTTTAATGTTGTCCACTTTTTGCTAGGTTTCATTTTTAATTTTCTAAAAGGAATATGGCTTCTGAAAATTAAAGAACTAGTGGCAAATCTAAGGATCCTTGTTGGAAACGTGGGACACTAGGTCTAGTGTGAGGAGAGGTTATTTGTATCCATTGAGTGGATGCATAAATCGACTCAAATATTACCTTGCATGGATCCCTTGTTAGGATGTTATGCCATGCACAATAGCTACTTTGGAGGTTGGGAAGGAGGCGAAAGCATTCCTTGCAGTGTACAACCAAAGGAAATTAGAGAAAAAGAGAACAATGAAAATGGAAACCCCAAACCCAGCTTTTAGTTCTACAAGGTCATAGGGAGATATGAGGGATTTTCTTCCATTGGGCCACATATACGAGGATTGGTAATTGTGGGCAGTCATAGTTCTAGCTTTTTTGTTTCTCGTAACATTCTTGGTCCACAACCTTCATTGGAAGGTATTGTATGGAATAGAGAATTGCAACATGAGGTGAAGTTGACATGTGCAAGATTTTGAAATTACAAAAATATTTCATCTATGCATTGACTGTGGAAAGTAAGGGGTTCAAGGCTCCAAGTCATCATGAGTTGAATGGACCATTATTGTAAGATGAGGTAAAAAACACACGCCTACTATTATAAGGAAAAAAGCAAAATTATAAAAAGAAAGGCTGCACCATTTTATTTGATGGGTGGATGGATGGCAGAAATAGGACACTCATCAAATTTTTAGTGGCTTAAGGGGAGCAACTAGTCTTTTTAAAATTAGTTGATGCCTCTAATGAAATAAAAAGTGCAGAGACCTTGTTCAACATGTTGGATGAGGTGGTGATGGAGGTGGGAGAGGGAAATGTCCTTCAAATAGTGATAGATAGTGCAGTTGCATATGTGGTAGTCGATAGACTTCTAGAGGTGAGGCACTCAACATTGTTTTGGAGCCCTTGTGCTAACCACTTTCTTGATCTACTCCTTGAGGACATAGGGAACCTAAGTTGGGTGAATATGGTTGAAGATGCAAGGAATATCACACTGTACATTTGCAACTATACATGGGTCCTAAATCTTATGAGAGGCACATTGATGGAAAGGATCTCATGTGATGATGAGTCACATTCTTTGCCACTAATTTCATCACGTTGAAAGTATATTAGCTACAATTTCCAACATTAAGCGCATGTTTGTGAGTGAAAGGTTGTTAGAGAGTCCTTATTGAAGGAAGCCTAAGGCAGAGAGGTTCTTGACAACCAATTTTGATGATAGATTTGCCAAAGTGGAGGAGATCATCAATGTAAGTTTTCAAACTCTACTATTTTTTGCTTTTTTTTCTAATGTTACAATTTGCAGATTTTGTAAAATTTTTATATTTAGATGTTAGAACTGTTGGTTAGGGTTTTATTATTGGTGGATGGGGATCAAAAATCCATGGGTATGTATATGAGGCTATGGATAAGGCCAAGGAAACAATTCAACATTTACATGAGTGAAATAAGACCAAATATGAACCCATATGGCGTATTATTGATCGGAGGTGGAATCAACAACTTCACCAATATATTTATGCTATTGCCGACTATTTGAACCCGAGTTTTATTTCTCCCTTCTTTCAAAGTAGATGTAGAGGCTATATTCATGCTATTGCCTACTATTTGAACCCAAGTTTTATTTCTCCCTTCTTTCAAAGCAGATGTAGAGGCTATGCTTGGCCTCAACACATGTATTGAGAGATTGGTTACCGATGAGAACTTTCAAGATCTTATACTTTATGAGCTACAGAGTTATAAGAAGATCCTTATATTTAAATTAAATTCAATTTACTATTTATATTTCTAAGTTTATGAAATCCCTTAGTAAGTTATTAATGACAAATGTTATCCTTGCAGATTTGTGGTGGGAAGATTATGGTGCTGCAACACCTAATCTTCAAAATTTTGCTACTAGTGTTTTATCCTAGCTGTGGAATGCTTCTAGTTATGAGTGTAATTGGACTATTTTTGATTCCATTCACACAAAGAAGCACAATAGGTTGACTCAAAAGTGCTTGAATGATCTTGTTTGTATGCAGTACAACGTTTGTTTATATGAAAAGAAGGTATATGGAAAAGGTATAGATGATGCTCTTGACCTTGATGACATTGATCCATATTTAGATTGGATTGCTAAGCTTGAGGATTATGGTGTGGTTCCATTGTTAATCAATGATGAGTTAGCTGATTTGGAGAGGGAGGTAGTCAAATGGGAAGGAAATGTGGTAGCATATGAGGAGGCAAAAGGTGAGGTTAGTGAGCCATTAGGGTTGGGTTCCTCACATACACAACTTGATCCTATCACTATGGATGAGACACCTATTGAAAATATTGCAGCTATACCATCCACTTTTGCAACACCCACATAGTGGCAACATACTTTTTTGAGTTTTAATCATAAAGAAAACTTCTGATTTGTAATTTTTATTGAAATTGAAACTTTAAGTTCATATGTATTGAGAGGTTGAACTCATTTTTTGGTCTATGATATGAAAACTCTAATTTTGATTTATTTATGATGGAAATCAGTAATAAGTTCTACAAATTTAGTAATATGTGTGCTTTTGAAGAATATTTTTAAAAATTTATGTATTTTGAAATGTCTGATAAATTTGTAGAGTTATTGTTGAGTTTTTGCTGAGTTTTGAGATTTGAAAGGTTTTGGGCTTGTTGAGTCTAGGTTTTTCAACTATGTTCCAAACATATGAATGGCACTTTCTAGTTGGCTAAAATAGAGATTAGCTATTTGGTGCAAGCAAGGAGTGACAAATACAACAAATGATTTGAAGAAATAAATAAGTTGTATTCAAAGCCACAACTTGTTGAATTTTATAGTTTAGTTTAGAACTTCTGCAAATGTTTAGTGTGAATGTGCATGTAGTTCGAGTTATTTCTATTTGTAATTCACTTTAGTGATTAAAGTGAAAGTTTTTATTTAGTTAAATAAGTTTAATAAAGTGTAGATAATCACTAATGATTTAGACTTATCTTCGAAGTCATGTCTTGTGTGAGATAAGATTTCTATTTTGGAAGATATTTTAGCTGAATAGTATAAAAATAGATGGAAGATAAACCATCAATAATTGAACACAGTGTAATAATTATGTGTAGTTGTAATTGATAGTTTTGGAGGTTTCCTTGTAAGCTTTCAAAGGAATCCAAAGTAGATTTAAGGTGTAAATTGTTGTGTACTTGTGCTTTGATACTATATTGAACAATTGGAAGCTTGTAGAGGATACACACTAGGCAAGTTTGCCAAGGTTGTTTTCCGAAGTAGTGAGCATAGGTCTAAAGGGATTTTAGATTTAGTGCATTTGGATGTGCATGGATCAATGTTAGTAGGATCAATTGTAGAGAGCATGTACTATGTTTCTTTCATTGGCGATTTCTTTCACAAGACATGGATCTATTTATTAAAGACCAAGGATGAGGTCTTGAGCAACTTTCAAGAGTTCAAAGCTCTAGTTGAGAACTAGACATAGAAGAAGATCAAGGTCTTGAGATCAAACAATGGGGGAGAGTATACCTCCAAGGAGTTTGAAGGTTTCTACAAGGAAGTAAGGATAAAGAGGAGTTGATATTTTCATACAACTCATAGCACAATGGGGTTGCAAAATGAAAGAATTGAACAATCATTGGGGTTGCTAAAGCCATGAATCATGACTTGGACTTGTCAATGTTTCTTTGGGAAGAAGCATGTTTTATAGCGGTCTATGCCTAGAGCATGTGACCTCATCGGATTTTGGGGGACAAGACACTAGAGGAGGCATTTAGTGGTATGAAGCCAAAGGTGAGTCGTTTTTGCATCTTTGGTTTTACGATATATCTCTGTATACCTTTTGAGAAGAGGACAAAAGATGACAAAATTGGAATCTTCTAGTTTGAAGGGTTTATTTGTAAGTTATAGTTGAGACTTCAAAGGCTTGTAGAGTCTACATTCTAGAGCTAAGGAAAGTTGTAGTCAAAAGGGATGTCAAGTTCGAGGAAGAGTTTGTGTCTAGAAAATGTTAATAATTCATTCTAGCAACAAAGGATGAGGAGTAGGAAGCTCCAAAGGTTGGATCTCCAAAGCGGTTGGTTATTTCTAGTCAGGACAATAGCCTTCAAGTGAGAATGGAGAAACTTCAGCCCTTTCTTCATTTGTTAGGAGTCGTCGATGGTTTGGAGAGACATTGAGGGATACTCAAGAGCATGTTGAGGCTCCTAGGAGCTCATTTAGGGTGAGTAGGCTTTTGAAGAAGTTTCCTAACTACATAGCATTGATGAGTAACATCATTGAGTCTTCCAACCTTCAAGAAGTAGTGGATTAGCATTTAGATTATATTTTGACCGAACCCTTAGCAAAAGGGAAGTTTGAAGCATGTGGAGACAAACTTAGATTGATGCAGAATTCCTTCCTCGCTAAGAGGGAGTGTTGAGTTTTGTAGCTCAGTTGAAAAATTCTGCACATGTTTAGTGTGAATGTGCAAGTAGTTTGAGATATTTCTATTTTGTAATTCACTTTAGTGATTAAAGTGAAAATATTTTATCTAGTTAAATAAGTCTAATAAATTGTAGATAATCACTAATGATTTAGACTTATCTTCCAAGTCATCTCTTGTGTGAGATAAGATTTCTATTTTGAACATTAAATATTTTAGCTGAATAGTATAAAGATAAGAGGCAAAATAAAAGTTCAATAACTCAGTATAATTTTATAATTCTATGCAGCTGTAGTTGACAATTGTGGAGGTTTTCTTGTAAGCTTTCAAAGGAATGCAAAGTCGTGTTCATTTCTGCAGTTTGAATTGCAACGTTTTGTGTAATTAATTTAATGTTTATTTAAGCATTTGAAAATTATTTACTGTGATTGGAATTTTAATACAACTTAGTTAGACAAATATCATCAATATAAAGCTTGACTTAGTACAATCTCCTTTTAATTTACTCGGTGAAATTATCAACAGAATAAATGAAGACACAAAACAACCAGGTTGAGCAATAGTTTCTGCAGCACATGCGTAGTGTCAACTACCATTAGGAATATCTTGTGTCCAAGGTACTTATTTATGGGTTACATCAAATATGCTTTTAGGGACATGAGAATAATAAATATTTATCTCAAAAATAAAAAAGATGTTTCAAGGCAAACCCTACAATAGTTGCAGAAAAAACTGAAAGAAAGGAACTTTAAAACAATTGTATTTTAAAACAACTAATAAAA